>JAYMSR010000007.1:0-71466 GCA_036897825.1 Plantago rigida
CTATTATATGTACGAGCCGAAAATGGTTCATGAATTTCGCTTGGGATATTATAGCCTGTATAAGGAGCCCAAGAGCCGAGGACTGCTTTTTTTTAGTATTTCAATCACTTTTTTTTCTTAGCCGGCTTAAGTTTTTAACTATTCGACTTTAGGTTACATTCTCTTGTATTGTATTATATATGAGGCTTTATTTCTGCTGGGTTGTGAGTTATTCTTATTCTACTTGTTGTGTTTTTTCTTTTTGATTTTAGAGAACATTCTCTATTTATTCTATTATGAAAACTTATGTACTCTATCAAGGATTACAATTCTTATTTAGTATTTCCTAAATAATGGGTTAATAAATATGTCAGCCTATACTATACTATAAAAATTTATCTAATTGTATGCTTTCTCCGAATAGATAGCAATATCTAAGAACTCTACATTTTCGACAAATAACTGCCTATACACTTAATAGCTTACTAGAAGCAATGGGTCAATCTCTAATCTAAACTAATATTGGGGTACTGAATATCGTACTTTTCTATATATCTATTTATTGCGTATTTTTTTATGTAGTAAATAAACTATGTTATAGTCTAAGTCATCCTTTTTTTGGTCTTGTGTGATATTTTTAGATTTGTACGATATTGGTACTTTTTTCTAATATTCTAATAGAATAGAATAGCGATATTCTAAGTAATTAGTTGTAGATTAAATGTATGGTATGTTAGGTTAGATAAAAAAATCAGTTAACTAAACTTTTCATGAAAGAATCAAATAGGTAGGTATATATTGAAAGTATTGACCCATTGCTTCTAGAGGGAATTCGAACAAATAAGAATTTCGTCAGGGTCTAAGTTACAATATATTCCTCGTTAGTTACTTCATTTCTTAGAATTCTAGTATTACGGGTACTTCGATCTTCTCCTAGGAGTGCTTTCTTTTTTCCGTTAGTTAGAGCTTGTCTTTTTTCCTTTCTATTTCCTAGTATTCACTTGAAATATGGTAAACAAATGCGATACCTTTTTTTCCCGCCTTTTTTTCTATGAAATTCTATTAAAAAGAGCTGCAGCTGTTGGTATTTGCATGGCGATATTATTACTCTGACTACTTTTTTTTAGTATTAGATAGGGTACTTGTACTTGGTTGGGTGAAAATCAATTACAATTTCTTACGTACGCATGCATTATATATAATAATTAGAATATAGGTATTTTTAGGTATTTTCTGTTATATTAGTAGTAAGCTTTAAAAAATAGAAACGCGTATCGTTCGTTAACTTGGAGTTGGTTGTACGTGAATCAACTTCGGCAAATCACTCACTTGTAACTGATGACTAAGTAAAGGACTCGTAGTAGAAAAGAATTTGGTGTTCGTTATCCTGCACCACGACACACTCTTTTCACAAGCTCTCATTTAGCGTGAGAATCAAGAATTGGCACTGTTTACCTCGGGTTATAAAATGGATTTTCCTTTACTTGGATATTTTTGATTTCTAGATTTACCCTTTATTATTTCTTTTTTGGCTTACTTACAGGGGTTAGGATTCCAAAGGCTAAGGATAGTTTTTTAATAGAATCGATAAGATAGTAAATCTTTGAATTCCAAGTAATGCCTTTGCCAACAACCTATTAATTAGAACCAACTAACCAACAACTTTCAAAAATTTTTTTCATTTCAGGAAATATCACACCCTTTACCTAGATAAGTTCTTTTAAACTATAGTTAGTGTAAGTGATTCTTTTGCAATTGCACTTTGTTGTTTGTCGGGTTTTCAAAACTTTTCTATTCTCAATAAGAACTTCCTATAATACTTACTTCTTAACTATTCTATTTGGAAACTTGCCTTACCTAATTTATAGCATAGATAGTACTCACGTATAGCACAGTATACAAATCAAAATAGAAATCCCGTTTATTCCTCTTCTAATTCTAAGAAGTATGTTTCTCCTTATTTCATTACAAAATAGTTACGATTCAACCAAGGTAACGAGAGTCTTTTTCTTACTTTCTTTCAAGGTTTCACTTTACAAAAGATGTATATAGATAGAATAGATAAAGGAAGAATTCCAATAAAATAATAGAGTTCTAACAATAACAGCAGCTTATTTAGTTGAAGGGATAGGTCATCTAATTACGTTACATATTTCAACCTTTTCTTCTTATTCTTGCAATATACGCAGTTTGCCGCCCTTTCTGTGTTTCCTTTCCACTCGTATTTTAGCTCTTTAGGAATTTCTACTTTATTCTTGTATAGCTGCTTGCTTATAGGTCGGGGCACTTCAAAAAAAAAGCACTAAAAAAAAAGTAGTCATTAAAAGGAAAGATTTTATTTACTATCAACAAGAATAATCATAAAGAATAAAGGAAAAATTTCTGGACTCGGAGACAAGGTTCAATTAAAGTCAAGTAGGAATTCTAAAGGCTATCAACTCCTGTAGAATACAAATGGAATAGAGAGATAGAATTTCATCATATAGTAATAGTAATAGTAATAGTCTAATTCTAGTAAACAACATATATAACATATAGATAGAAAAGGAAATAATAGAATCTAAGGTGTCAAATAAATAAGTTGGATCCAACCAACACGTGTCTAGCTTTAAACAAACATAGAAGTGATCCGACATAATAGAACTATGAGAGTCACAACGTACTTTGAATATGAAGAACTGCTCATAATGCTGAGACTGTTTTCAAGGATGTACTTTTTGGACGAGCGAGCACAAAAAAACCTTGTCCAGAGAATCGGTATTTGATTTTGGTTTAAGAGCTCGCATTTTCTACTAAAGCTGCTTCTAAAATATAGAACGTAAAAGTTCCTTCTTGAATGTTGTATAATATTTCTGTTTCTGTGTATACTTGTTTATTATCTTTTTGAATTCATTCTAATTCACGTACCTCGCTATTTATTCCTTTTCCAGCTAACCAGCTAAAAGGAATGCATAGTGTTCCGTCATAATCCGAATCTTCCAACTTTCTACGTATATATCTAGAAATAGTTAATCGTCTATCTGAGGCAGTCCTTTTTCTTCTCAGAATTGTCCATTTTAGTCATTTGTCCTATGCACAAGCTTTCTCCTTACAAACTATAGAAAAGAAATTGACACACTTTTGTTCGTCCAAGGTGAAGTAAGTGGGGTATTCGGGGTTAGAAAGGCAGCTACTATAACTAACTATATTGCCGGTAGTATAGTAAAGAAGAACGTCGTGCTTTTTTTGGGAAAAGCCATACATAATAAGTCTTCTTTATGACAGGTTTTCGTGTAGAGTTGATTTGATCGTGTGAGATTGGTTTTGTTTGCTCTCTTATTATATGTATGCATTGTAAATAGTTAGTTGGATCTTATTCCTTGATAATTGTTCTACTTGTTTGTCACTTAGTTAATTAATTGACTTGGGTTGCCTAGTTCTATCTAGTCTGGTCTTCATAATCTATGAATTTCGTTCATAAAACCTTCGCTCGAGGATAGGTATCTTGGGCATCGTGAGACTCTTGTTTACAGAGATTTCTATTTTCATGCTATATCCAGTAATTTACGTTGTTTGTCTCAGTTTCTATTAGATTCTAGTTTTTGATTTTCTTTTTTGAGTGTAGTTCCAGTTTTCCCACAACCAACGGTAAAAAAGAGGACATGGAGCGGATAAGAGTATAAATGCCTAACATAAAGGATAAGACAAAATAATTGGGAGGAAGTGGTTGCATCCCTGAACTAATAAAGTCCTATAATTGGAATAGTTTTGGATTAATTCGAGTCTTTATTTGGGCCCAATAGAAAAATAGAGTTTTACCTCAAGCCGATCTTCAAGGGTTAGTTTTTGATTAGTGATTAGTAAGCTCTAGATTTTCTATTATAACTAAGTACTTATACTTAAATTAAGAATTTTTAAGAATTTCATCCAAGGTCGTTGCGTTGTTATTTGTTTTTCTCACACCACCTATTTTCTTTAGTCTAATTCCAACACCTACAGAATGAATATCCGAGTATAGGACAGAATAAACGGCGTAAATTATTGATTCTATCTCTAAATAGAAAACCTCGGTAATAAATATACGGGATGGTATAGACTCTTCAGATTCTTTTAGAAGTGTATTTCAAACTGTTTACAGAATGGGTTGTAAAGGATTCTAAGAAAAGACATGCCTTAAGTTTAAGTGTTGTCCTATATTGATCGTAGCAGTAAGAGGCACTAAATGAAGACAATGAGAAGAAGAAGAAGAGTCAAAAGTATAGTACGTTCTTTTCATTTCTACAACAAACATAATTCTTGTCTATTTTCATATGTCTTCCAATCTTCTAACTTACACTACTAATTGAAGGGGAGACTTAACAATCCTAAAGTAAATGAGTCTTTTTCGGAATAGATAGGCCTGGGCAGTTGTGAATAAATACGCTGTGGTAGGTGCTGCATAACATGTTCTTCAGAAAATTGGTTGATAGGAGTAAGTAGGCCAAGATGAGCAACTGCTTGAACTCAGACAACCAGTACTATTCTATTTACAAACAAGCGAACCTTAAATACAATATTCTAACCAGTTTTCTATTTACTAATAAATTAGCTTATTAAGACTAAGAAGGATCTCTTCTATTTACCAACACGCACAACAAAGTGCCAGAAAGAGTTTAGAAAGAGTAATAAAAAAGAACACTTATGCTGTAAGATTTCAGAGGATACCATAGAAATTGGGACCCATATCTTTCCCACTCCTAACTTTCATTAATAATGGAATGTTTGGATATTGGATGCTTCGTCTTTTTAACACCAGCAACTAGAGATTTTCTTTTCACAAGAATTTGTGCTTTGAACTTTTCCAGCCTACTAATTTGTTCACATAAGGACTCTCCTTTTTTGTATCTCGTGATTAAGAATCTTCATTTATGACTAAATAAAAAATCTGTAAATAACTATCCCTTAGAGTATCCGCCGAAGCATTTCTGTCTTACCAACAACTATTACTATGCCATTCTATATTCTGTATGAAGCTCGTTTCTTTATCCAACCCAACCTAGAAATTTTCATTTTGTTTGTAAAAATCTCATTTTTCATTTGATACTTCTAATACTTTCTAATAATACTCTGTCCGGGCACTTCTTGTCAATATCTTACCCATGCATTACATATTTCATAGAACAAACATGTCTCGAATGGATGGATCAGCGGCTGTAGTAGAACAAAAAAAAAGGCGCAAAGACATTTTCTTAGCGTGTTGTGTTTGTAGTTCTAATTGTAGTACAAAGCAATCCTTTCTCTTTTCTTTTTTATTACTTTATGTCTTTTAGGTATTTTTAGATAGAATATTTAGGTATTTTTAGATAGAATATTTCTGAAGTTGTACATTATTTGTCTATCTCTGCTAGTTAATAGAATTATTCATCCCTCTAGAATATTTGACTTCGCTTTTAATAAAGTATATTGTCCGCTGTTTCTAACCTTGCTCTTCTTTTTTCTCTCAATCAAGTGTGTCAAATTTTCAACTCACAACAAAATAGAAAAGAAATGTTAGGCAACCAACGGATCCAATTCGTCTACTTAGATATTCTTTCTATAAATCCTTCTAAATACAATGAAATACAATATATGACAATGCTAGTTTTAAGGCAAAGTACTCCCTTATTTTGTTTGGATAATCGGATAGATTGACTCTTCGTTAGTTTCTTTAGTTGAACTTATACACCAGCCAGGCATTGAATATCTCTGCAGCACAGTCTAGCACAGGTTTTGGGATTATTTGGAAAAAGAAAGTGACTAAAATAGAAGATTAATTTAGGGCAGTGTCACTATGGGCATAAAGTCATCGCAATAATTTAGAAATTTAGAAGGGGAGATCTTTCCTTACTTATTAGCAGTTAGCATAGAGAAATGTTACCTATAGGTCATGAATTTCCGCGGTACTAATATAATAATCCATAACCAATCATAAAAGAAAATGGAGTCATGTTTGGCTCTGATGAAAGAATTTACAACATTTGAAACTTCGGGCTATCTAGGTCATGGAAAGGTAATGGTTATCTTTGCTGACCTCTCTTTTTTTTGACTCTAACTAGTTCTAGACTTGCCCTGTACTATAGTCTAATATTTCAACTCTCATGGATATCCTTGAAAATCCTATCCTTTTTGACTCCTAAGTCTAACCTAAACTAAGTTACCCTTATAACTTTACAGTGGATTCTATATACAAAATACAAACTAAACTACAAAGTGAGAGGCAGCATATCTTAATTTCATAGAGGAACAAAATGAAAAACTAAAAGACGACAAAGAAGACTAGCAATTAATTGGCATCGGCATAAGACCAATAAAAATTCACCAATACAATCGAAAGAAACAATCTATTTCCTAAGTTAAGAGATGCTACTAAGAAGAGATCAATAACTAATTTTACGTACGTTTTTTCTCTTTAGTTTGTCATTCATAAGTTGTTGATATGTATTTTCGACTTAGCGGGATACCCCTATCTAATAGAACCCTTCGATCGAAGTAGAAGGGAAATTAGTCTTCCAACTCTTGACTTTCACAACTGTAGCTTAAGGGATCCACATCCACAAATTCCACAGTATAGAAAATGTTTTAGAACTAACCAAGCTAATTGATGCATTATAATGTCTCTACCTTAATTAATAGTGAATGCGAAATCGTAGAATCGTGGATATTGGATACAAAGTGTTCCAGCCAAAGAGTTGTTGGGAAAAGGAAATCCCTATTTCTTATTTATTAGTTTGCTGGAGTCAGAAGGAATGAAATGAAGTGTTACACGAAACAGATACAAATGGAGAAGACACGTTGCAGTGAGATTTTTTTGCTTTTAATAATACAGAATATTTTCAAAATAATAGATAGGTATGCATTTCTCCTCTATGTATTTCTTCTTGCTGTACTAATGTCAAAGCATAATCGGTCTTTTTGTTGGTTGTGGGATTCTAATTCTTTAACTAAGCATACGAGAAAACCACTCAAATTCACTTAGAGCAAGAGAAGTCCTATTTAGTAGAGTTTATTTCTTTCTTTTTTCTTTTTCTATATATATACTTAAATAGAAAGAAATCAAATAATCTAAATTAAGGAGTAATATGCTGTAATATTGCAAAAAAGAAATATCCAACATGTCCAACATGTATAGGCATGATAGGTAATCTAATTCCACACTAAGGCAGCTACTAAATACAGATCTCTTTTCCTTCTTTTTTGGTTCTAAAGTAACCACTTTCCGCGCCGTCAACGATTTCTTATTCAAATTGTATTGGAAAAAGTGAAAAGAGAAAGTCTAAAATTAGTTGTAATAGAGGAAAGTAGCTCCCGTGTAACCCGCTATTGTCAGAAAGAGACTAGACATAGTAAAGATAGTTGTTTTTGGAAAGCTTTCTTTCCTAGTGTTTATATACAGTGCATTCTATGTATATGCAAGATTTTTTGACCTGTCTTAAACATATTAAGTTGGGCGAGCATTTCCTACATTTTACATATCTCAATTCTTAATGAATGTATTTGATATAAAAAAAGAAGTGACTGCCTTAGCTTCTTTATTCAGCGTAAATCTTTTTCTGACATAAGTCAATTTGGATTTTATACTTCTTTCTGGAGTACTTCAACTATTTTATTTAGATAAACATGCAAGCAAGTTCTTATTTAGACTTTTTTTTTTTTTATTTAGTTCTTCTTAGAGTTAGAGGTATATATAGTAGTTAAGGAGGAGTCCTTATAGAAATCAATTTGAAAAAGCAGGATATTCTTTATAGTTTAGAATAACTAAAAATAAAGAATCCGTTAAAGTCGTTAACAAGCATACTACGTATTGATCAAGGAAAGGGCATCCTATGAACTAACTGAAGTAGAGTTAGGGCAGGAAAAAGAGAAGTCAACTCATGTTATACGTCTGCCGAACACAAAGAAAGAAGGAATCTATTATTTCTCAAAAAAAAAGACAGGATAGAACAGAAATGATTTCGCACGATGATTTATTTCTATCGCACAAATAATGTGTACGCTAATTAAAGATTAAAGGCCAGATTTCTTTTAATTAATAGCCCGAATTCTACCTTTCTAATGACTTATTAGTCTCTGCACAAATAATTTGTTGTCTATTTTTTGCTGAGATTCTTGACTATTTTGATTAGACATTTCAGAGAGAAAGTCGCGTTGATTTCTTTATACGTTTTGGATGAGCTACTTACAAAATATGATAACTAGATAAACAGAAAGGCTGGAAGATCAAAAAAAAAAGACATTCAGAGAAACTGAAACAATTAAAGACGCGAGCTCTAATTATAGTCTATAGCGAAGAAGAGATTCGGAATAATTAGAAAAAAAAAAGAGTAGAGTATTGAATTATTAAGAATAAGAACTTTAGCTGATTGGTTTAAAGGCTTTCTATTGTTTCTGTACAAGCATTTTCTATGAAAATGATAGGAATCCACTATTCTATTTTTGAAATCGATTTGACGGAATACAAAACTGACCCTTCGGTTCTAAGATTTTATGAAATGCAGTTTTTAAAGCATGGTTCCCTATTAATTCTCTAACTCTTCTAAACTAAACATTTTACACAAAAAAAAGTGTTGTACACCTTTCTATCTTATAAGAATAAGAAATAGTTGAAAGTAATAAGTTTCTAGGCAATGAATTCAATTCTGGAACTAATATCCAACAAGGATCCATGAGAATATAGGTAAAAACATACGTAGAATCTAAAAATAGAATGTTTCTAAGATCAACACTCTTTCTCTTCCAGGAACACTTACCGATAGAGTCAAAGCTAAGTTATTTGGAACTACTTTATTTTGCCAGACTTTGCTTTGTGACTTGTCTTCCTGGATACGGTGTCTTTTTCTAAACTATTTTTTTGGATTTATTAGTAAGGTGATTCTACATGTGAGAACCTTTTTGGTCTGATAACAATCTATTATTCTTTGGGATCTTGTTACCTTCTTTCTGTACTATAAGAATCCCTGCGCGATTACTACACTTACACCTCTGAATTTCTAATAGGATTTTTGCTAATAAATAGGTAGGTAGGATTGTAGTAGAAAAACATTTTTGGTAAGGAGTAGTTTCTAAGTGATGTTGTGAAAGCAGATTTCTAAAATAACTAAAGAAATTCTTGCAAGAGGCAAAGTTTAGAGAAATAGAAAGAAGGGGTGGTGAGTAGATGGATGTCTCCCGAGAAGTCAAGAATAAGACATAGTTAATGATCGGAGTATTTATTATCTTAGTATTTCTTTTCTCAGAATTCCATTTGGTTTTTTTGGTAAACATGCTCTTTGGAGTTCTTTTGGTTGGATTCCTCAACGAAAACTACTGAATACACCTGTCTTAATTAATATACAACTAATACATTAATTCATTTCCAAGCGAGACTATTCCTAACTCATCTCATCAATAGTTATATGTATGAGTGCACACGCTGTTGTACTTTGATTTTCTTAAAATCAAAAATAGTTTGTTCGTAAAAAGGAACTCTTCGTAGTTTCTATAGTGTATTTTTTATAGATAGACTCTTCTTTATAGTACATACATGCTCTGAATAATATTCTTTCTAGAGAAACTAGAAAGAAGGGAAGTCAAGGGTGTTGTTACATTGCTATATTTTTGTGTTTTGATCTTAACATATTCATTTACATACAATTTCTTACATATAAGTAATACGGTGAGTAGTAATATAAGAAAAAGAAATCTAGAGAAATAGAGTCTATACTTTCCGGTTAACCTTCCTTCCTATTTCTTTTCTTTTTCCAAGAATATAGAACCCTTTTACTTAATAGAACTGCTTTAATTAAAAGCCAACAAAAAAATGTTGTACGAATAAAATCATAAGAAATTTGGTTTAGAATACAAGGTTTTCCTAGTGAATAGCAAAAGAAAGACATAGACACAACAAAGCACATCTAGAACAGAATGAATATGACATCTATTTCTGTTCGTTTACAATAAAATAGCTAGGAAGAGTTCTTGGACATCAACGATATGCAGAACAGACACAAAAGCAGAAGTGGGAAATACGACATTAGACAATTTTAGATAGAATTTTTTATAGTTGCATGTAGGCTAGCCTCTAGCACATGTTAATAAAGGAGAAAGCGTGAAAATGTGAGAAAATCTAACCAAAAGGACTCTCTTCGATCAAAGCAATGTTTATTTTCCAATTAATAAGGTAAGTCAATCATTTTTTTCTCTTAGATTTAGTTATTTAGTAGTGCGAAATAATAGAAGGCATGTAAATGAAATGAATGTCATTAATTTGGAGTTGTATTGTGTGTGGACCACCAACTTTGGTAGAAGAACTTTATGGTAAGTCGTTATAGCTGATAAAATTGGATAGATAAGAAAGACGCGTAGTAGAAGTAGAATATATGAATATATAGGATTAGACGGAAGAGAAATAACAGGTGCACCTCTCATCAACTATATAACTACTAAATAGAAAAAATAGAGATTGGAATAATTACTAGAATTTTGTATAACTAGTAGCTAAGAAAATAAGAATGTAATTGCCAAGAAAAAATAATAAATAGGTGCGATCAATGTTTAAAGTTAGAAAATCCTTTCTTTCGAGATGTATAGAATTTATTAGGAAGGGCTGAAAACAAAGAACGAAAGTACCTCGACAACCTTCTATAATCTATGAGTATGACTCTCTCTCTTTGCTTTTCTTTTAATACATATATATATATATATACAGATACAGCCTTAATAATAGAGCCAGAAATAATATCATAGTAAGTAGATTTCACTTTTGAAAATGACTGATTCCGCGAGAAAAAGATCTGAAAAGCTTATTGATTGGCCGTGTTACTGCGTGCGTGAACTAGAGTTTACAATACAATAGAATATAGCAAAGTCTATTTCTTAGTTTAGTCTAACAAATCCCACAAAGAGTCCTTAGATCACAACAACGATTACAAATTTTAGGAGCGGACAACTTTTCATTAAGTTTGAAATAAGCTAGTAAAGTAAGAAAATGCAATGCGTAATGATCTACTCCAATCCCGACAGCGCATAAAAGATACCCTGTCTTAGATCTAGCCCTTAAATTAAAGATATTAAATAAATAAAGAGAAGATAACAAGAGTAACAAAAAGTATGGTTACAGAATTCTATTTTCTACACTTTTTATACTATTCTATCTCTGCACTATCCTCGTGGGCAAGGCGGGGAGATAGAAACATAGCATTCTACTGGTTTTAAGCTTCGTTTTAGGCAATAACCAATTCCTTCTATTTCCCAAACAACGTAAAGTAGAAAAAATATCCTACCTTAAACCTAGCAAAAATACATTGATTTATTTATGGATTATGAGAATAAAAAGAATCAACTCCTATACAACTAACTACACCTCTCTAACAACTAATAAATTATGTAATCCTACTCCTATTTCATTTCATTTAATCACCTACCATACATATAGTCTATACACTAATATCTTGCTTATTACATGGATTATTATTACAATATTTCTACAATTACAATTCTATACTAATTGGTGGAGGCGTGAGAAGAAAGAAACAGAAAGAAAACCTATTTATTACTTAATACTTAAAAAAAAACAAAAAGAAAGAAGGTAATAAAATAAAAGAGGTGCACGCTATTATTCCAAAAAAGGGTTACTCTATTACTAGTTACTAGACTTCTTAAGCCTTAAATTTGGTAATAGTAAGAATCTAAATTTGAGCTTTCTAGGTAGACAGCACGACCGTATCTTTTAGAATCTCTTGTTGGCGAAAAATGTCTTCGAAGGGAAGTTACGTCTTTAGGAAGTTGTTGCACGCTTGTGTTCTACAAATTAATACCGGACTCGGTACACAATGAAACTATAAATAAGAGAACCGCCCCTACATATCCATCCTTTCACAACAAAGGGAACACGCGTAGACAAAATAAAGGAATGGTGGTGATGGTGGTGAACCCAAAACTAGAAACTAGATAGTTAATATAATGCGCCAAGATCTATGTTATTAAGTAAGGATCAGAGTGGAAGAATAATCGGCTTCTCATTTAATCCTGCATCATAGACATGGGTATATAATTCTAATTATTAATTGTTTACTACCTTGCAAATGGATATTGTGGAGAAAGCAACATAGCTAAAAATCTTCTAAAAAAAAAGAGAGAGAACCTACAATACAAGGGAATATCATAAGGCAAGGAAAGGGCGCATGGAACATTACTTTTGTCACTAGCAACTATTGAATCTAAAAAAAAACAACATCTTCCCTAGTCAAAATAGAAAACAAACCTTGTCCTATACGAACTATGAAATAGGAGGGTGCTTGGTACATAAAATTAGAATTCTTAACTTTTCACATGTGAGGTATCAACGATTCGTAAAAAAAAGACCTTTTTAGACTCGATTTCATAGAATTTACTAGCAAAATGAAAAGTTGATACTAAACTATTCCCATTTTTGAAAAAAAAAGTAAGGAATTGTATTTCGGATTGGCAAAAAAAAAAAATGAAAAAGTTATTAGTCCATAGCAGCGTAAACTAAGTTTCTAAATAAAATACCCAAGATTAGAAGTCATTTACTACATATACTACATATATTATTATTATTATTATTTCTATTATTCATACACATACAAGCTCGCCTTTCTTGTTATTTGTTCTGAAGTTTTTTGATGATGACATCCATTCTAAACTAATTTCTATCTATACTTTACTTTGGTTGTTAATTTGCAACGCCTAGTAAATAAAAAAGGGAATGAGACGTATATGTAGCATTCTGTATTTAGAATATTGGAAATACATTCGATATAGAAGAAATTCCACTCTACGCTCTATCTGCCTGCCTGCTGTAAATCGTATATTTCATTGTATATTTCAAATAAAAGAATTGTACAAACAAAGAATTACGTACCTCCCTAATAAATATTCTTCTGATGCAACTAGATCTACTGGAATAGTTTTAAACGCTTTGATGAATGAGAATATCTATTTCTAAAACTAGTAGTTGAATAATACGAAAAACATCCAGTATCGTCTAGGCCTAGGCATTCGCAAAGGGTTACAATAAAAAATAGAAGTAAAAACACATCTTACAACATTTAGGACAACTACTCTATTTTATAGAGATTTCTATAGACTTAGAAGACAAAAAGAATAAAGCAAAGGGCATGTAGCGGATGAGACACCTACAGTAGCAACTAAGGGAATCCACGCTATCAAGACAGCTAAACTTCACGATGAAAAAGGTCTACTAATTTTCTTTTGATTTTATGATAATATATATGATATTAAAAAAAAAGCACGCAGGCCTCTATTCTGTCTTTGAATAACTATGGGTTTTTTATTATACGCAGCCTTCCTTCTATTACTCTATTACTTTTGGTCCATATTTTGACTAGTTTAATTGAAAGATGAAAGATATCGGAGTTAGTCCTGCGAAGTCTCTTTGTTTCCACTTCAGTGTAATGGGATGCTTTTAAGCTTTCTGTACTTCTAGTTCTTCTACTTTTTACTACTCTATTTCTATTTGTCGTTGCAATTGCATCAACAGTTATTTTATCTATCTATTATTCATTCTATTTTCAATCTTTTTTTTTTTTTATGACAAAGTAATGCAATATCTTATCAATTATTTGCCAACCAAGATTTATTGCTGTCGTTTACTTTCTTTTATTACTTACCGCTTTGCCGAATTTGATCTTGATCTAAGATTTCTTCTGTTATTGTTGTGTATAGGATGGCACTCTCCATATAGCTTCGTCCTGTCGTAATAACTATTTGTGAAATGTTTCTAAGGCTTGGTAGGAAGGAGTATTATCTAATCTTGTCGTCCTTTAATAGCATTTGCATCAGGTACAGAAACGTTAGGACTTCTTTTCGTCTTTGACACGCCAGATTCTGAACACATAATAAAATAAAGAAAGAGGGCATTGCAAAAATATGTGAGGAGACCGACTCGTATCTATGTATGACTAAATCTCTACAGATAAGGTATAAATAGTTAAATACTAAAAAATTGAAACAAATTCCTGTTCTGAAGTAGTCACCTTGATCACTTACTATTATATCTCCTTATCTCCTTCTATGAATGTCTTCGTAACTTCTTCTTGTTGCTTAGATCTATTTCTATTTCTGTCTATACTATAAAATAAAGTTGAGATATGATTGCTTTTGGAAAGAAATAATCTTTCATAGTTGTTTTTCGTTATTTTTTTCTTTACACTAACTAGCTTTATTACTTTACGGTAGTTTTAGTAGTTAAGGTATAATAAATCACATGTGAAAACGAAGAGTTTGTTGATTCACGACGGCTGTAGATTAGAACTGTATAACTTAACTGTAGGATCCTATACCGAATGCGAATGATATCAAGTAACAAAACCACTTGTTTAATAGAATCCATTTTTCTTTTAGCGATAGAATAAATCAATTTCATAAGTCCAATCACAAATTTCAGCATTGATTTCTTCCAGTAGCTAAAACTAGGATTATTACTCTAGCTCTATCCACTTACCACTTAGGTTAATTATTTCTATTTATTAAGATTAAGGAAGATCGGAGGTAGCCAGAAAACGCAGAATACTGCCAAATTGCATAACTTGACTCTAAGTCATTGCAAAAGAAAAGGACGTCACTACTACAAGACATTTCTCTTCTTGGTTGAGGGGTTCTATATTCTGGGTAGAAGGTAAGGATAAAATGAAATAGAATATGTAGTAAACGTGTGGATAAAACCGAGTTTGATCGTCCTCTTAAGGAATTGACTATACTAACCTTCTATACTTGTTTGTGCCAAGGAATTACAACCAGTTCTTAGCAGTAAGCTCTGGGAAAGAAAGGGTCAAGGTAAAAGAACGGAAATCAAAACAAAATAGATACATACACAAAAGGGACAAAGGGGCGTATTAAGAGATCCAAAAGCAGAAACGAAATCATAGCTGTGGAAGTTTTTAGATTCTTTTTTATATTCTAATTGTAATATTGTACGTGCGGTTCTCTCACAAAGTGCAAGAAACTCTTGGTTTTATAGTTATCGATAGTGATTCGTACTAAGAAAAGAGAGAAGTGGAGGAATTTTGTGAGGAGTTTACAACATTGTAATTGGTATATTTCTAAACTGCTGCTGTTGCGCGTGTTCCTTATTATTTCTTCTAATTCAGACATGTATGTGGTAGGGATCTTTGGTTAGTTTATGAGATTTCATCTAGAAGGAAACTGGTGTAGATTTTTTAGGCTTTATGACTTCCGGTAAGTTATCGTAACCCGAGAGTAAGAGAATTTCAAGGATGCTTTGACGAGTTCTATTATTGTTGTTATTTGTTGTTGAGACTTTCAAAGCGTTTTTACCTCTTCCCTTACGTGAGTGTTTCGTGCTGTATTGCATACAGAATCAATTCAAATAGAAAGAAAATAGGAGTTGTGTAAATCTTATGAAAAATTTAGAAAACAGAAACAGAGTCTACTAGTAATCTCCCTTTTTTAGAAAGATGAAATGAATTAGCATAGCATAGAATTCGTAATTACTTAGGTAACGAAAGCTATTGAGACTATACGGGTCACACAGAATAATCAGGATTAAGCTAGTTACAGAAATAAAGAACAAGATAAGTCAGCCGACGTCCTTCTCTTCTTCTTTATTGTCCATTTTCTCTGAGAGCACCTGTCCGTCTATTTCTTCCTCTGATCTTAAAATACAGAAAACTCTTTAGCTGCTGTATGAAAGTGTAAGGTTTTTCATTTCAAAAGAGAAATGAACTTTTTTCGTTCTAACAGGTAACATTTCACTAATTCTAATAAATAAGTCATTTAAGAAGCGCACATCCAGAGACAACCTACAATAGATGAGATGTAGCAACAAGTATAAAATAAAAAAAAGAGGGGTCCATATAAAATGAGAGAAATTAGCAGAGGGAAATAAAAGAAAGAGGACAATTCGCTGCTAGCAAGAATCATTTTTTTTTATTGCGAGTTCCATGTCTTCTTATATTCTTAAATGTCGAGTACCTCGAGTAAGTCCTAAAAAATTTGGAATTTTATTTCCGTCTTAAAAGTCTTCAAAACAAAAAATAAGAAAAGTAAGATTCGTGGTTAGAGAATTAATTCACTCATATTTCTAGTTTCTAGTTAAAACCCGCGTATAGATATGTAATATTTTATGATATGTAATGTAACATGCAAAAACCATATTAACTATATATAATGGGTATATAGTTGCGAGAGATCTTATACGTAGATTTATTTATTTGTCCAAGCATGAAAAAGCACAATTAGAAATACACTTTTATGTATGACGAATCTCATAGGAACACCACTAAAACGGCGACCTTAATATCTCTTGTCTGAAAAAATGAATCTTTTCCTATCTTTCAACCTATGTTTTATGTAGGGAGGGATTTGAGAAAGAAAGAAAGTTTCTTCTTCTCACACTAAATAACATACTAAGAAAAAAGCTATTGTTTTGTATTGATATGCGCGATACATTATATAAATATAAGACAAGAAGCAGTCTTCTGAACCTTTTAGAACCATCCGCGAATAATAAGAATACCTAGCGCCCTTCGCTTAGTTTTGATTAGTTTTTTTTTAGTTCGTAACCAAGTTTACCCGTTGTAAGAAACTTTGTATAGGGTATAGAATTTAAGAATTTGCAAAAATCGGTACTCATTCATGTCCAAGAATTCATCCTAGAGTAGAGTGCATGCTCGTCGATTATAAATAAACTAGTGTACCGCCTCTATATTAAGATAAGAAATATGCATATATGTGCGCCTAAACAAATCTTGATCAGATACTCTTTTCTTTTACAATAATGTCTTGTTTTATAGTTTTAGAATGTCTAATCTGACGAGTTTCTCCAACCACTTAGATTTCCTTTATGATCATCATATTAGTTATTAGTACTAAATATCCCTTCCTAGAGGTAATTCTAATTCTCAGCTACCCATTCTATTTGAAACTTTCCGCTTTTTTTTTCTCTTTATGCTTCTAAAATATGTATATGCAAACATCTTGGATTTAGTTTCTTTTTGGTATTCGCTTCTTGGATGTTAGTTCTTTTTCTAGGTACAATACTTAAACTTCATTTATTAGATATTAGAATTTCTACCTTAAGTGAGTGAATAAGTTAACACTATAGTCAAAGAAAAAGGTTGTTTATTTGTTTGAGCCTACATAACATACAAAATGAAATGATTTTATATACTCTACTACATATTCAAAAAAATAGATAATACCGAAGATAGAAAGGAAAGTCCACGCCCAGCCGGTAATATAATAATCATAATCTAAATAATGCTCTGCTGACCCATACATAATTCTCCTGAACAATGTGTTAGAATTAAATACTAAAAAAAAGGAAGAGATCATAAGTGAAAATTAGTCTTTGTTTGCCATTGATCTTGATTTATGAATGTGGAAAAATCATTTCTTAGTTCTTTATGATGTTCAATCAGTCCTATTCTAAGAGATTTTTCATTGACTATATTCAACTACTTCTTCTCTTACCGCATTCCGTACTAATGAATTCCTTAGATAGATAGATGTGCTGCGCATTATTTTTAGACTCCAAGTAGAAAGCTACGAGATATACAGACATAAAGAAAAATAGAAAAAGAATTAGAAACTAGTAGGGCTAAGTCCTATGTTGTAGAGAGAGACCTTGCAGAAAAGGATAAAAAAAAGTACCTTACCTCTATTCTTGTATAAATCCAAGTTAGGTTGTCCGTAGTATGTGTTTCGGGTGAAAGAAGATATTTTGATAGAACTACAAAATTCTGTTCAACATAGTCACAAATTGGTTTTTGATACTAATGTACGGGATTGGAAGGCAATAAGACTGGACCCGGATATAAAAAAGAACTATAAGATTTCATAATATGTCTAAAACTTAATGTGTATATGTAAAGTTCTCTTAAGTTAGGAAGATAAAATGAGTCAAATTAGATAAGATAGAAGGTCTATTTCCGCATGAATAAAAGAGGAGAACACCAACTAAATAATAACCTCATGCATTAAAAAGAGTAAGTAAGCACTGAATTAGTCATCTCTTAAAAAAAAATGGCACATTGCCGGCTGCAGCAGGTATGTCTTATAAACCGCCATACTTTACTCAGACATCTAACTAATTAATACTTTTTCCAGACAACGACTTACCGCCAATTTCCGCTAATAGTTCTTAGAATTAGAATCTAAGAAAAGAAGTGTGTGTAGTCTTTAGCCCCGTACCTGCTTTTGCTTAAGTCGTAGTTTCTCCTGCACGTACGTAGTCGTATGTATACTTAGTAGAGCTAGGTCGTTTCTAGATTCTAGATTCTCCAAACCAAGAGTCTAAAATGATAGGTGATATAAAAATAGAACATATTAAGGTAGTCAAAATCTAGTCTTTGATCTTTGAATGTTCGGCGATATTTTACTTTATACCACAGGAAATACCCCTTATCCCTAATCCTTTAGCTTCTACTCTAAAATATCTATATAGTGCCTGCTGCTTGCTATTCTATATTTGCAACTCTGCCTCCATCAGTAAGTAGCAAGTACATTTTCTATTTTCTAGGAGTTTACTTTGTTTGGGCATTCTTTAACTGTACCGGGTTTTCTGCCTACTCTCCCTTGCTCAAATTCATATTTCTGTTGTTTTTTGTGTCATGGATTTACAAAGCGATTCTAATCAAAAAGTATGTAAGTAAGAGAAAAAAAAATAAGAAAATAGCTTAGTAGTATAGCATTTCGCAACCAATTCTCTATTTATTCATCATCATGAAATTCATTAATATTTCAAAAAAGGTTCTCACACACAACAAATAAAGCATTAAACGAGTTACCTTTCTGGCTAGAAGAAAAGATTGCTGGGTAGTGTAGTAGAAAAAATTGGTAATAGCTTTTTCCTTATACAACTATCATCAATAGACATAGGCTTAAATGAAATTAGAAGTCTTAGCTTTCTTGCTGTGCTGTGATAATCATACTTTAAGGTGCCATAAACAAAACACCAAGGTAATGCTAAATAAAATAAGAAAAAGAACCTGCGTATACATACTATCTACCAAATTAGAGAGATAGAACCCCAGAAAATACTAATAAAAAAAAAAAAGAATATAGTGCAATAAAAACAAGTAAGCCTTTAAAGTAGAGACAAAGTAAGGACAAATAAGAAGGTAAAGAAATTACGAGGAGAGGTTGGATAATTAAAGAAATCCATCATAATAAAAATGAAACAACAAACAAATCATCTCTTAGCACGAAGAATATCGCAGATCTTGTAAGGAATTTAAGATAACGTACATTTTCTTGAATGGAGTAGTTGTGCCTCATAACAAGCAACCAATTAAACAAACTAAGAAAGAGTGAGTTTGTGAGTTTTATATTGGAGATTGGTATCCACCTTCTTCAAACCTAAGTTTATTCTCTGCTGCTGGTGAATAGTTTCGCAAACCAGTCGATTATTAACTAATACAAGTACGCAATGTTTCTAATTTTCTACAGTAACATGTGTTTTCGTGTGTTTTCTACAACTTTTGAGCCAATCTACTTTATCTTTAGGTATTATTAGATAATTGACTTTCTTCTTTTCCTTTCTAACTATCAAGATATTCTAAGAAAAGTTATTGCGGAGTTGTTTGTAGGATATTCCAAAATGAAGAAATAGGCGGCGAAGTGAGAAGGGTTCTAAGGGGTTGTTAGTTATGAGCTACTTAGTTATGAGCTACTTAGTTATGAGCTACGAGAAATGATATTCGTTGTTTTCAATTTCTAGCGCAACAAGCTATACCTTTTATGTATAGTCTTATTATTTGTGCCATTTCTGCTAACGTTTTCGGAGTGCTCCAACAATGAATTTCACTAGATTTGAACTGTAGAGTAAGTATAGTAAGTAGAGAATAACAGGTATATTTTTCACGGCGAATAGTCAGAGCAAAGTTACAAATTCTTTTAGAAATGAAGCAAGAATCCAAAGAGGCAATGCATACAAATAAGTGATAAGCGTGGAGATTAAGAAGTACGTTATTTTAGGTGTTTTCTACCATCTGTCTATAGAGACATGTAAATAGGGTTATAGGGTAGGCTTATTTATTATAATAGACTTTTAATAGACTTTAAGAAGATTGAATTTCTCGAGATTCTTTGTGGGGTTTCTCTTTGTTAACTCTCTGAGCTGCGTCCAAAGCATAAAATAAGACTAATCTAGTCATTTTATTAATTGATAAAAGACTTCGGTCGGTCGGTATAACCACTTTTTCGGCTGGTATGATTGATTTATCAACATATTTTCTACTCTTTTGCACGATAGCTAGGAATATGTACTATAGTTCTAAAGGGTGGGTGTAATGAGTGCTACCTTAACCTCATGAAAATTCTTACGGTAGTAGGGGATACAATACAGCTATCCAATTGGTTTGTATCGTTCAAGGAAGGAACGCTTAACTACTTCACTGACTCCTTTTTACTCTTCTATCTATCTATCTATGGGAAAAATGCCCTCATTTTCTACAGGTATAATATAAAAAGAAAGGATAATAGGTAGTTTTTTGGCTTGGTACTATAATCACAACTATCCCACTCGACCACAAAGATCATCTTCTTATTGCTTTTGAGTTTGGTGTTTTATAGATATGCCGAAATTCATAACATAACGTTAGAAACTATCTTCTTTCATTTTTTAGGTCTATTTTTATATGATGAATAGCTGGAGCTGGAAGAGAACCAAAATATTTCCCTTATAGGGTACAACAGAACAGGATCGATCCCTTTTGATATTTGTTTAAATCAGGAGTGTTTTTGGAAGCTAAATGAATTCTATTGGCATAAGATTCATATGCGTACTATTTATTAGGTCTATCCACGAGCAGACAAGAGAAAATCAACAATGAACAATATTTGACTTCTAATCTTTGAAATTCTAATTCTATATTTAGCTATGAACCACATCAAAATGACTATAACGAAGGAGGTCTTGTCTAAGAGGCATAATAATAACTACTATATTGCACTGCGCGTACATTTCTATTTGACTTTGGTATTTCTTTGATTTTGACTCGATGAGAGATACGTAAGTAAGGTCTAGCCTTTCCGGAATAATCAGGAAGTGTTTCGAAAAGAAGAAATCCCGCGAATAAGGATTAGAATAGAACTACCCGAAGTGGAAGTATTTAGAATTTGTGTTCTCCTTCATGTTTATATAATTAAGATAGGAATAGATAGGAAAAGTCCAAATCAATTTGATAATTATCAACTACTCAAAAATTTCGTTTCAGAAAAAAAAGATTTCTGGAAAATGTTGTGGTTGGAGAGGGAACAAAGGTGCTGAGATAGAAAGTCTAATGTTATTACGAATCACGACGATCTTTAACACGTGTTTCCTTTTATTCTGTTTGGCTTGGTAAGCATCTGTTCTATATTTTCTTTGAGGATTTACTTCAAGAAATATGTTCTCGTCTTCGCCAACCGGTCACTCTCCATACTTCTTTCTTTTTATTACTTTCCAAATTGACTGGTTTCTTGCAGCTGAAAAAAGAAATACCTCTTTGCCTACTAAGTATAAGTATGATTTTATTTAAGAATATCTTCTTAAATCTAACGACTCATTTTAGAAATATTTGGAAATACCTGTATGGGAATAATGCTATGTTGAGAATGGTTTCTTTCTAATGCTGAATAGAAGTTTGACTCCATTAATTAATTTCATTAAGGATATGACGTGAACACACCTCAGCTTGTACTTCATTTCGGAAGTATAGCTAATTCGGATCTATTTCTAAAAAATAAGAAATGTAGGAAATATGTACTATCAATCACTGGCTCTTTACCTTTTAAGAATAGAAAATCAAAAAAGAAAATATTGGTTATGGACCTCTCTTTAACAAAGAAATTCATATCTACTTTGTGTTTCGGGATTCCTTAATGATACAAGCTATCTACCTGCTATACTCAAAATTGGGCTATAAAAACTTGCCTCTAGTTGTACTGTATCTTTCGGTCTTATTTCTTTTGTTTGACTCTTCGCCAACTATCTGTAGCTGTGCTGTATCGGTACTAAAAGCAGCTTTTTACATACAACTAGATCAAGAAGTAAGAAGTAGACAGACATAAAGTAAACTAGAAGATAGGTAGGAAGTGCATCTATTTTTCATAGCATAGAGCGTCGGAAGGAAATCTTAAGTATTAAAGTTTGTTTGTGGACTTCTATCTCTATACATACCCCCTATCCCTTACCCATAAGTTACAGATAACATAATTGACTCATATCTGTTTTGGTAAAACATACCTATAAATAAAAAAGACTCGTCGTATTCAATAATAATAGTCACGGGAAAAAGGATACCGGGGAACCCTGTCAGTTCTTAACGCAGCAATAATTACAATCCACTTGGATAAGCGTTTTTTTCATGTTGTAAGGCATTTATGTACGAAAATTGATCTTTCTTTAACTGATGTTGAGATTTCCATATGGAGGGATGAGTATTGATTGTAAGTAGTCGATCAATCAACATTGATATGACAGGTATATGAGACATTCCAGCCGAAGATCTTTTATATATATAAGAAAGATCTTTCTTATTCTTAGCCCTGGGTAACAATATCTAAATGAGTATTTGAGAAAAACACGAACTCCTAGCCTCCTAAATTGGTCATACTTTTTTGGACTTTTGGACTCAAGAATATCGATTCATCTTATTTCTATATTTTGGGCTTAGGGTTTGGTTTGGTCCTGCTGTAACAAACAGTTAGAAGGAAATATGAGTTTTTGATAGAAAGCTCGTCTTACTCCAACTTTAGCATTGCTTATTCTATTCTATTCTATTACGTGGTTCAGATAGTTGGAAGGCGTGATTTATTTAGTAAGGAACAGCTACAGTATTTAAGTACCGCTAAGGGGATCTCTCTTTGCTTTGTTTCCAGCTCAAGGAATTTAGCCTAGAATATTTTAGAAATAATAATTGACTTAGAAATATTAAAGACAATATAAAGAGATCTCTTTTCACTCTTTTTTTGTTATGGAGCCGATTATTGGTAATTATTGAATGACTTCCTACTTTGTTTGATTTGATTCCTTATGACTTAGTAGTTGTGTCTTCTTCTTTGGATATACGATATTCACTAGATTTCTTATTTTTGGTTAGAAATGGTTAGAATTAGTCGTTCCCGCAATGGACTTTTAAATAGAACTCTAAATCTTTTTCCACCCGCTTAAGATCTAAGTAAGATGTCTACGTCTTCTATGTACCTTTTTCAATTTGTATAGAATTACATGGAAGAAGAGAGTTGGGCTGTAGTAGAGCAGATATTGATAATTGATAGTGTTGAATATGCCTTAATTTAAGTACGGGAATAAACAAACTAAAAAGTTATAGACCTAGCTCTAAGTTTTCTTATTTCTTCAATAAACTCAAAAGAAAATAGAAAATAGATATATGTGGGACCGAACCTTCTATCTCTCATTGTTAGCAGTTGTTAGTCTATGCTAAATAAAAGCGTACATTTTATAGGTGCAGTAGTAATCTTTTCCTATTCAAAACTTGCACTTTCCCCAGAATCTCTTTTCTTTTTTGTTTTGTTTGAGATCGGCTTCTTTTCTATTACAACTTAGACTTACTACTAGAAGAATTTCGTAGACTGCTATATCATCATCAAGGAATGTTGTGCCTATAATTAATTGTGTGGGCTCTATGATGTACTATGCGCATGTTTGTTATGTTCTTGCTTTTCTCTTGGATACGAAATCCCTAAACTTTAGACTCTTTTTCGAATTTGTGTGTTTTCTGACCCAAGAGTTCCTCCTAGTTGGTTTTTCTTTTCATTGTAGTTCATAAAAATTGTATCAACTCAATGTCTGTCTTTATTTCTATTGATTCATGTACGACTGGTCTTTGTCTTCCCACCCAAGACACTCTAATCTAATAAAAAAGGCAAGGCTCATTTGAAAGATTTGTTGTGTATTCCTCTCACAACATAGAATTTTCTGTTCTAACTACTAGATAGCACACTCTTTCTTTATATGCTCTTTGTTAGATTGAGGAGCATATCTTTTTTGTTTGGATTGTCTAAACGAGTGAATTCGTATGTATAGTTACGACTTATGAGGAAGTTAGAACAAGGTAGAATCCTTTTTTTAATCCAATGTTTTTCATCCAAACAGTTGAGTGTATTTTATAGTTCTGAATATGAAAGAAATTCTTTTACCAGGCTTGTACGATTGCTTAGCATTCCCTTTTGTTTTTTGCTGGTTTACTGAGAAATGCTGCGTACAGGATTCTAAGGGTTGTAGAAATCCACACTTTGTCCTTATGTCTCACACCCTTCGGAAAGCTCGGTAATCAAGAACAACTCATATGGTTTAAAAGACCCGTGATGTAAGTTGTTCGAGTACAGTTTTTCTAAAAAAAAAGACTCTTATTAGAATAAAGATTTCTAGTCGATTTACTACTTCTACATATTCAAGAAGACACAAAACCCGTAGAGATATATAAAGAAATAATAAGCACGTATTATTCTTTCAGATAGAATTCGTAAATCGTAAATAAAGAAAGAAGTGTTGCAGTAAGAAGAAAAATCAGCAGAGCAGTCTTGACCAAAAGAATTTGCGTTTATACCTACACCCCTCATTGTTATTAAATAGAATTGAAAAAGGATCGAAATAAATAACTAACTGGTGTTTCCTAGAAATTATTCTCATTTGTATTTGTATCGCATTATTGTTGTACCTCAATCTTTACCGTCTTCTTTACGGTCTTTACTTTGTCTTCTGTGCTAGCTTTTTGAACTACTCAATTTCTTAATGCCGCTTAGCATTTCTCTTTGTCAGAAAATAACTAATAGAGTCGATCTTTAGTCGTTCTTTTGCTGGATACTTATTGGGCCTACCCCACCGACTGTCTTTCATATTCATTTGATTTGTAGTGAGACTCTCTCCACGAGGCAATATTTTTTCTAAACTAATGACCATGAATGTTAATAACAACACAACAATGTGTAATTGGGAGTATCTAGTCTAGTATGGTGATTGGTTAAAAGCCCTGTTTGTTATGTTACCCCAGCTAGGTTCACCCAGGATATTCCTTGCAGACTCCTTATTATCTTATGTCTTACTTTTATGACAACAGTCCTACCCTCACTAACTACTTATTTCAATTGAGCAAACCTTAGTTCTAGGAAAAATGACTTTTTTCATGCAACATGGGCCTACTAGTACAATTATAGGACAAAGCCCTTTTTTAATACACGTATATTGATTGTTGTTGGATAAGCAAAATTGTGTGGCATAATCCATTGAACGTTAGTTATGAGGTTGTGGGAGGAAATAAGGTTGTGTTTGCTTGCTATGTGTTGTTTTGTTTCTATTTGTTTCCGTGTCTGTCTTTGTATTGGTTGTCTTCTTTAGTTGGTTAGCTTTACTGTCTTAGTCTCTGCCTTTCCCTCTGTTTGTTTTATACCTATGTTATGTATTTTGTATCGCGGTATTTATTGTATTTCTTCCGGGCCTTCTATATGTTTCTATGTTTTCCTACCAAGATATTTGAGTTATTTAGTATATTCCAGTTACTATGTCCTAACCTAAGATGTCTACTATAATAAGAATTAGTCATAAGACTTCCTTTTCCCCTTCTCTATATTTTCTACTAGGTATAATAGTGTGATATTGTAGTTTGTCTTAACAACACTTAGGAAGAACTTTTTGATGGAGGGTGGATCTTAGAGATATAGGGCAGTAAGGAAGGAAGAATATAGTAGATAGAGCAGCTAGAAAAAACATGAATCTAGTATGAACTTCTTTAGAATTTGTATTCACTATTGGTTGTCTCTTTGATTTCCCTATTTCTGCTTATTTTCTTAATAATATATATAGTATTTATTGTATGTTTTTTTTTAGAATGCAAAACTTCCTCTAATAAATAAGTTGTCTAGGACTTCACATAGATTTCTATCGCATTAAGAGTAAGTAGTCCTTTACTTGCTGCGTGGAAGGGTGTAATCTTCATCATAGGATTTATTCATTTAGAAAGGTGTCCTGTCTGTCTACTTCACATTCCTTAACTTCTTAACTACCTTAATTTGGTATATTCTACGAGCGTCTTCTTTAGTATTTTATTGATATATATGTGAAAATGGTTAATCTCGTGTATGGTGTGCATGATCCCTCTACTACTCAACATTAGTTATTTCCTGATACTTGTTGTATGTATTATATGATTGATTTCTACGTGAGTCCTTCTTACCTTAGTTGTTTTAATGTTGTTGAAGGTGTTCTCTTTTCTTCTTGCGAATCCCTGTATACTATTTCTTAGACTTTATTCTTTTATCCTGGTTTGGAACCTTAGATTTTTTACATTTATTTGTGTATGCCTCATTCTTTCATTTTCTTGTTCTATAAATTCTATACTATATAAATTAGGTGCAATGATTTCTTTTCTCAGAGTATTAGAGTATTGTAGCGTATACCCTATCCCTATTATCATATCAGCTCTTTCTTTGTTTTTTGTTTTGTAAGACGGCGATTCTGCTTTATCGGCTATAGGCTATATATGGAGCAGGGTAAACGTGTAATTGTAAATTGTAATATGACAACAGTACACAAGACAAGGTTGGGTTGGTGGAAATTCTAGAGTTGAAAGATTGTTATTGAACATGACACCAATAAAGAGAAGTACTCCTTAATAATCAATCTAAGTCATCTAGAATTATGCGCTATGTATCTGCCCTTGTTTTAGGCTTTGATCTTGCCTAGTCATATTAGTTTTCTATTATTTTCTTTGGCTTCCGACTTGAGGTTGGTACATTGATTGCGTGCCCTAAACTTGCTCTTTACAGGTTTGAAGAAAAAGAAATGTACGCTGGTTAAGACGAGATATTTTGACGCTTTTTTATCAACGACCGGAAGTGTTCGTAAGATTAGCAACACAGGATAGAATATAGGATTCCATACTCAAAAAAAAAGATGTTTCTTTTTGTTTGTTTTCAAAATAGAAAGTATCAGACAACCTACTTACTTACTATATATATATAGAACTATATATGCACTTAATTAACCATTATTTCTTGTTCTCGATAAAAACAAAGTAATAATAAGCCTATCTACTAAATTGGAAATATAGATAACTAGTTATTGGCACGTAAATCAATTCATTAATGAAAACATGACAAGGATTCCAATTGTTTACCTAGTACTATAGTAAATGCAATAAAGAATGCTCCAAGCTAATACCAACCAGCACAGTTCTTTCACGTCTAACTCATATTCCTCTCCTAGCTAACTACACAAACACGGGTATACAAACAAGGTAATATTGAGCATGTAATGAATCTAACTCAAATATCATTTTCTATGTCAAAAAGGAAAAGTCCTAAAAGTGTCGGGTATAACCATTATTAGATCCAGGCGCATAGAAAAGTTAGAAGAAGAAAACAACGTATTTGTTGTATATATATATTATTGCATGCATGTGGAAAATCTAACTGAAGGTAGATTAAGTTAAGATGAAAAAAAATAATAAGAAAATAAAAAAACAACAGGTGACGGATCTGTGGTCTATTCTATTAGACAGAATATCTATCTATTTAGTTTGATACTAGAAGCTTCGAACTTTCTTATATATCTAAGCCCTAATACAATTTTTCAACTAACTACTAACTAACTATATATAACTAACTATATAGTTCTATTATTTGTGTTATTTAATGTGTACTACTCGGCTCACGTATAACTCCTTCTGAACTAATTTTTCTTTCTCCGAACGAATAGAATTCTGGATAGAGTCCTTGTCTTTCAATTAACGCATATTTCAATTAAAGAGAAGAAGAAAAAGAAAGAGTCTTTTTTCTATTTTGAGTGGAATTCTAGCCTATATAATACATACCTATATAGGAGGATAGCTTAAGAGAAGAAATAGTAGTACAGGAATTTTCTAGTTCTAATAAATAATAGGAGAACGGGCATATTCATATATTCATCATATTCTCTACTAACGCGACTAATAATAAGGGGTTCATTCACTTAATCTCCCACCTCCTTTGATCACGTTGAGTAATGGACCTTTATCCTCTCCAACTTTTTCTCAGACCTCGAATGGAATATTATGGTTGATTTTAGCTCCACTTTTCTTCGAGTTCTTTCTTTAGCACTAACGAATTGAATGAGAGAATTTTTAGCTACTGATAACTGAAGTAGTTTCTGAAACAAAGAATTCTATATTTTCTAACTTTTTGATTTCCTTTTCTTATCACGAAGGTATTCTAATAGTAACCCAAATCTTGTACTTTCTTAATTCCAGTATATAGTAATAACCACCACTTGTTTGCAACATTCCCTTTATTTCATACTAAAAAAGTCAAAGACGTTCTCTCTATTTCTTCTATATGGTGGGATGACAACATTCGCGCGATTGTTTCGTTTATGTTCGGTATGGACTTGTGTCTTGTCCGTAAATGGGCTACTACTTTCTCTTCAAAGTAGAGGTGGAGGAGAAGAAGAAAGGATTGCTCATAATAAGAAAATAATAATCAATGCGGAAAGAAGAAAACCCGACTAATCTAATAAATAAGCACATCTATCTATTATATTAGGCGTAAAGGTGGTTCAGTACATGAGAGTTATAGTGTATTCATTGTGGAAAAATGAAAAAAGGCATAAAGGAATCTGGTGTAACTAGGAACTCTGGATCTTCTATAAATTTAGACTCTTTTTGTAGCTGTTCTAATAAATAAGAAAAAACTGTTCGGAAAGAACTTTAAAGCAAAGACTGGAAGACCCACCATTGCAAGCTAAATACACTCATCCTAAAAAAGGGAATAGTTGTAAGAAAAAGTCGTGGTAAGCAGAGACAAACCTAATAAATAAAAGGACAGTGGAAGAGAAAATAACAAAAGAAGGTAAACTAAGTAGTAAGCTCTAAACGGTGGAAACCTTTCTGGTGGAATAGCATAATTGCTAAAAAGACGTTTGTTTAGATTCATAGAAATAGAAATTGTATGCCGTGCTTTCACTGTAAGAGAATCAAAGAAGTAAATAAGAATGATACCATCTCTCTTAGAAATAGAAAATACTAGAAATAGAACTCGAAGGAGGAAGATCCTTTTTTGGTAACATAAACATAGGTAATAATCACACATAGTAATGCACAGACCTAATAGGAAATCGGGGAATGACAGAAAGAAAAGAGAAAAGGGAAGCTTTTTAAGTCACATAATCTTATTTAAGTGACATAATTTGGGACAAAACCCATCAATTACTGGTATTTATTGGATATTGGATCTAAAAACTTTTTTTTTTTTTTACAATAATGACTTTGATTATCGTGCGTTATGTATCAGTTGGGTCTAAGTCTTGCAATCTCCCCGTGCCTTTGATTCGTTAAATTATGAAATTTATGCCGCCTTAAAGCGTGTTGGTTTAGATTCCAATAACCACCTATGCTACGCCTACCGTGACTACCTCAAAGATGCCTTTATTTATAGGTATACTCATCATCGTTTTAATCAACCTACCTACATACAATTGACTTTTCTCTTTGTTTGAATCTGCGACTACAGATTTGATAGCCTAAGTAAAGTATTTCGAAGGCATGCTAAATAAATCAGCTACAACACCCCTAAAAAAGTCATTGGAACAAAAAAAGTACGTAAGAATAAGTAAGAATAATAGAACAGTCTGATAAATATCATTCTTCTTTACTAGAATTACAAACAATTATACAAAAACAGATACTACAAAAGACAAAAGAAGGAAATCTACACTTACCCATACACAACATTCGCTAAGAAGAGTATTGTATTGTTACTCATGAACATTGACTATTTTGAACTATTTTCACACCAAACAAATGAGAATTGTAGTTCCCGATTCTATTTATTTTATTGTTCTAGTCTTGTCATAATCATTTCTTCTTCCGGGTTCTAAACGTCTTGTGAAGGATTCGAGACTATTTGCTTTGACTTTTGTTATCCAAAAATATTTGAACTCTTCCATTACTTAGTTTGCATGATTGTTGACTCTTATTGTACAAGTTGATCTAGAAAGCCAAAAACAGACTTTCATATACATACCTCGGCCGAAAATTCCCCGCGTCAAAATTATTAGTAGATAGAGCCTTTCATTAGAAAATATGTCTACTTTTTGATTGTATTATTATTTATTGCGAGATCTCGCTTATCTAACAAAGTACCAAAAATGAAAGGAAAGTAGGTCCATCATAAAGATTATCACGTGGTATGCTTGTAACTTTTCTCGGATACCAAGTATGTATGAAATGCAGTACACTTTTCTTCTTCTAAATCTAAATTTATGCTAACCAAGAACACAGATAGTAGTTGTTTTTCTGTCTAAGTATTAAGAAAAGTGGTTGCTAGATTGTTATTTACTACTAGAGGATACATGCGTAGATTCAGCTTTCTTTAGTACAAGTCACTCTGGTTTGGTTGGATTTCCAATCCGGAAAAAAGTGAATGTAATGTAAGGGAGAAGGTTCTGAGGAATCAATAAACAATGTTAAACGACACTCTTTGTAAACTTTGGTTGAAGTATTTATTTGGTTTTGTCTCTTCTTTTCTAATAACCTAAAATTGTTGTAAAGACTATATCTATTATGGTAATAAGGATCTATTTTCACGGAATCTACTAGTAAATTAAGAAAGAAAATTTCGGGATTTCAATTTCTTATAACAAAGTAAGCAGGAAAGGAAACGAAAAAGGTTTCATATCTATCTTCTACCCACCTAACTCATTTTCATTTCATTGAAGCTTCAAACCAAAAAGAAAAAGACAAATAACTACTTCTCCAGGGTAAGAAGGGTAAACGGATTCGGATAATTTAAAGGACTGCCCTCTACATCTCTATTTCTATGGTGTCTAGCTTATTCTATTCTATATTATTTATTAGCTATTTCTATTTATTATGAAATAGACCATTTTTGTACACATAATTCTGTGTGGTTTGTTACGCTCCTCTTTGTTATTCTACCTTCAGTCGTGCTCTCTACAAATTTTTTGTGTTATATATTTCTTATTAATGAGATATTAATTAAGGGCAGAGAAAGGGGAATAGGCAGGAATAGATCCCAAAAACTATATCCAATTGGTTGTCATTAAGAAGAAGTTGTTTATACAAATTTCAAGGAAAGAATTCTGATACTAGCTAGATACTAATTAATAGAGTAGGTTTTAGGCACGTGTCATAGATTACAGTATATCAATAATAAAGACTGCACTGCTTCTAAACTTGCTTCTTTTTCAAGTGGATCCTAAAGGGTTTCTAGTCTTTGTATCGACTTGTTAGTTACTTACTTCTAGGCTTTTTTTTACCCACCCCGACACACATCCAAGGCATCGCAAGTAAGCTAGAAGCACCCAAAATGACTGAAAATTCTCATTCATTAGTATTCGTCATTTTCCATTTCATTTTTTATAGAGTGAATTTTTAGAACTCTGTTCTCATATAAAACAAAACAGGGTGTACTCCTCTTTTTTTATTTTCACGTATATACCAAAATGATCCGAATCTAATTAGAAAACATCTCAAATAAAATAAATAGATGCACTACTTTTCAAACTAATGACGACTTTCGAAGATAAAGGGTAGATAAAAGTTTAGTTATACACAGAATACAAACCTCTAGACTTAAGTATCATTATTGAAATGTCTCATACATAAATAACATCTATTTCAAATAGAGTTTATAGGAAGATTGATTGTTACATAACCTATGTTGTTCGACCTAGCTCTTAATCTAAACTACTACCAAACACAAATTGATTTAGAGACCTTTGCTTGCTCATTTCCCAGATTACCAACAACAAAAGAATGAACTTCTCCTAACTTACTCGTAAGGCATTATTCTTAGCTTAGTCACCACTTATTACATCAATATATATATGTGAATACATTCTCTTTCTTACACGTATCTAAATTCTAGTCAAAGTCAATAGTAGTCAAAAAAAAAGCATTACAACCAATTGATTCTTTACTTACTAAGCTTACCAAATGATGTATGTTTTAATATTCCAATACTTAATATTATTCCAGATTCTTAACAGCTTGGTAATACTTCTTTATTCTTTAGAACTAATTTAAAGGGAGGTCTGTTATTATTATTATGTATAGAATCTATATCTAATCTGTCTTTACAATCAACGTTTTTCAACTATTTTCCAACCAATATCGAGCTTTGAATTTATGAATGAGGGATACAATAGAAAATTATCCACGATTATTGTTGATGATGTCAAAAAGGACCTCTACTCGCAGGTATTTTCTGGAAGGGATATTGACTATGTTTTAGGACGGCCTCTTATATTATATTAGATTCTATATAGCACTAATAATAACTAATAAAAAAAAGTAGAAAGGGCTTTGTTCCAAGGAGTTCTAGTTCTCGGAGCACAATTAGAAATATGACGGTTAGCAAGTAGGTAGTGTGTCTTTTCTCTCGATAATAAGAGATCTTCTCTCGAATAAACTCTTTCATTCAATAGTATGTCAATATCCCAATTATTAGAAATATGGTAACGCAAAGTAAGAGATTGGTTTGCATAAGAGAACTTTTTAGTGTTTTCAGACAACATAGTAAGCTATAGTCGAGTATACTTTCAACCTTTTTTTAACTAGCTAGTTATGAGTCTACCAATTCTTAAGGATACATCCCTAATATCCAACCAAATGATCAGGTTCTCCACTTGCTTCAACTATGATTCTTCTATCATGACATGCAATGCAGTTATTTCGTATTCTAATTCTACCTTCATATAACTAGTAACTACTTGCTTGCTGAGTGATTCAAAAGCATAGTAATCTAAACTTTCTATTTAGGATGGTGTTGTAATTTTTCCTCCAGAAACTTTTTTTGTAATGGTATTTCTGGTTGGTGTATAAATAAGTGTTATGAAGAAATTGGCCTTTATGTAGCTTTAGCCTGTGCTATAGACTTTCCCTCTTTAATTTGAAACTCTATTTTTTGGAAGATTCACCTTTTCTTTTAGTACATTATATAAATTAGAGTTGTTGTTGATATTTTGACTTTTCAAATAATAAAGCATTAGACAGACTTCTACGACTCAAATTCATACTTCTTGGGTTTGCTAGCAATCCTACCACAGCGCAAATATGAAAAGGTTGAGAAGAATGAAGGAAAAGTACTCTACACCAGTCTTTTTGTTAAAAAGACACTTAGAGTGATAAAGAATCTTTCTCGGGATTAGCCAATCAATAGTAGATAGTAGTGTTGTTAGCAATACGGAATGAAATGTAAGAAAATGTAGGAGCTGTTGTGAAGACATTTGAAGGGAAGTTGACTCGCATATATCTCTTAGTAATTATCTTAGTTTGGATGATATACATAAATATGAAATCTAGTAGCTCTTAACAACTGCTTGAAACATGTGTAGTGTAGGTTAGGCATCCCAATACCTAGGAGAATAGTGGACTTCTCATTCTTTGCATAAGGTAGACGTCATCCATCCTGGCACATAACTACTTTACACACACACACACATTTTCTTTCTATCTAAATATTCTTTTTCTGGGCAACTATGAAATATTCAAACTAACATTTCCAACTCGAGTCCTTAGTCTAACATCGATGCTAACAAGTTCGGGATTTCACCTTAAGTTTTTAAGTCATTTCATGTTGTAATTGTTTTCTATTTATTTATTTATGCTACAAATTCTTGGCTTACATACAAGACAAATACAAAATAGTTTGGTAGGAGATACTAAAAGAACAAAGAATGAGACCAATCGGTTCTAATTCACCAGAAAAGAAATACTAAATAAAAACTTAAGTAAAAGATCTATTTACTGTATGTAGATTTGCCTTACATATTACATATAAATATCCATCATAACTGTGGCTAATCTTAACATAGCTAATAAATGACTAATTCGTCAACTATTAGAATAGTTGGCGTAGTACACAAACAACTTATTTCTTACGGTACAAAGAGTTAGAGAAGGAATCTAGAGTTTGTTTAGGAATTAGATGCTGAAAAAAATGGTTAGGAATGAATGAAAATGAATACGACCTGCACACGGATTTCTTTAATACAATCATCACAAAGGAGTTGTTTTACAAATGATGTCTAAACACTATATAGAATCTATAAGACATTGCTTTTCTTTACTGAATGAAATGAGAATTCACTTGTGAATGCATGCATATATGGAAAGCTACTAAGGTTGTAGTTGTACTTGTTCTTTTGGTTGATATAGAAATAAGAATAAAAAGCCATAGTTGATAGTTGGATAAATAAGAAATGTGTACCATACCTATTTTTTGTACACTATACTATACTATATAGTCTGTCTATATAGTAACGAAGAGATAGATATAGGTACCCGCAGAATATAGAATAGAATAACAAGCCCTGCTAAGTAGAATCAATCTATGACTAATGTCATTCACATGACAACGTATCCCGCAAAGAAGTAGAAATACAGAAATCGTAGGCCAACTCTTTATTATTTCCCTAAGGAATCCTTATTCTAATTTACGAAAAGAAAGAAAAAGATAGAAGGTAAGTTAGAACTTTCTTTGAATATCTATACCTGGTAGGAAATATGTCACCTTGATAGCGGTGTTTGGTTTAGAAACTTGTATGTACATTTTCTAAGTAGTTTAATAAATGATCCAATCGACATAGCACGAATCATATTTTAGGAAGGAATGAAGTTGTATTTTTTTGACTTTTCCAAATTCTTTTCCTCCTTGTTTTTTCATTTTTAGAGTATAAACTCCCCTTATTTATCTGATTTCTTACACCTTATTTATTAATTCTTCTGGACATGAACATGAATCCCTCCTTTTTTTCTTCTTAAAAACCAAAACAAAGTTATCGAGTTTGTATAACTACCTTTGATTACTAATTATTAGTAGCGGATCATTACCATCTAGCACACTGGATGTTCTTTTTCATTCTTCTTGCTTGTCGAGAATACTCTGTTATACAACAGTTGTAAGATTTTTTGAAAGTCAAAGCCAAGTTAATACGCACAGTACAATATTATTGTGGTCAAGTACATAGTCTTTCTTTAGAAAGATAAGAGACAGAAGGACAATGTCTGCCATTCTTCAGTTCTGCCCAATCATAGTTTGACTCTTTGCCATCCCCTTACCCTTAAAAAATGTTCACAGTGTTCTTTTCATTGATTTCTCTGAGTACAGCTGGACAAAAGAGCTAAAAAAGAGTGAAAGTAATCTAAATAAAAAGAAGTCTAAAACCCGTATGAAACTAGAAAGTGCCTTACAAGTCACTTGGTATCTGTAGTTCAGTAGGGCTATAAAACATTGGTTTTCGCGAAGTAAGTCAAGAGAGTTGATATCAGAAAGAATAATTCTATATGCAATAGTTCTATTTCCTTTGGTTTTTAGATTACATCCACGTTTCTATTTATTTCTTATTAGATTCATGCTTCAGCAATTACGACTTAGTTAATATATTGAAATGTGTCCTACAACAACAACGGGGTGCCCAACGCCCAAGCGCATATCCACGAATTTACCGAAATGTGTCTTATACATACCACTTATCCTTTCCAGTCTTGCTTTGTAAATGCAGTGGTTGAGTAGAAACTACTCAAAGGGAATCCTTGGAAAATGGATTTCTTTCTATTTGGTATTGGTCTTCTTGGTCTTTATTTTATGAAAAAGCACCCTACCTAAACCTAATAATGTTTTCTAATGTTCATAATTGGACCCTTGTACACGTATTTGACTCGTACTTGAAAAGTGCAATAGAAGGGAATGCAAGACACGACTATGAATCATCATCCATAAATTCTAAACAGAGTCTATAAAAAAAGTATTAGACCACCCCACAACCAATCATTATTTAGGAGTGAGTAGATTTCTCGACCTTTGTTTGATTTGATGGATTTTTGTCGTCTTTGTTTGATATGAATACCCACGTGCAACGTCTCTGAAATGGAATATTTGAAAGAATTTGTTTGTTTAGAAGAACTGAGTATGATATTAGTCTATATTCTGTATATAAATATTTCTAAGGGTATAGACTTTGGATTATTTTGTTGTAAAACCAATGAAGAAGAAAGAACAACTTCCTGATTGTTGTTATAAGCTCTAGGATTTATGTTTATGTCTGTGTCTATATTACATACATATCTATCCAGCAGTACCTTCTTGTAATTGAAACTATAATGAAAAACTCTATTTACTAACTAGAACTAGGTATTCATCTAGAATTATAGAATAATGAAAATGTTGGAATTTCTAAATCGATGAGAAATGCCTGTCGGTTAATTCCGTGGAATAAGTTATACATGACGAAAAAACAGCAGTAAGAGCAAGCAGGATTCTAAAATATGATGAAAATGAATCTCTACCAATAAATACAAAGCAAACAAAACCAAGATGTATTCCTACAGTATCCCTCTTTCAGTATCGACGCACTTAACAACTAGAATACTTATTTATTTAGAAACTATATTGAGAACGGCGGTTATTTTATAGACTAAGATTTTGTAGGCCAAGAATAAGAAAAAAGGAATAAATAGTATTTTATTTGGAGTCCATGTTTTCTATATACAAGGTTGTTAATAGGATTAGATTAACTAGACTTTGTTGCATTTTTGAATATTATCCTTTTCAACACAAGTAAGTCTACGTAGGATATTTTCTTATGATAACTAACATTATTTAGATTTCCGGATTAGGTGGATTAGAAAAGAGTTTTTATTTCTTATTATATTATTGCAAGGTTGTAGTAGGCTTTTACATAATTAGATTCAACAGGAGAAAAGGAGAATTAGTGATATAATTAGACGTCTTCATCTATACTACAAGGAAATGGGGAGTCTAAGGAAAACATGCTTTCGGCTATATTGAGCATTGTATTTTCATATTTCTAGATCTTTCTCCTTAAGGAATTTACAGAACATGACTTTTACATATTATAGTACATATATAGGCGGGAGTCACTTTATTTACCACTGCTAACTTCGTAAATGCTAAATCTTTGCTGTATATATATATATATATATATATATGACTCGCTACATTTCTTTACGACAACTACTTTCTTATTTCTTTTTTATTATCTTTAGTTTAGATTAGAGACTTTTCTTTTTCTGGCGCCCATCAAATAAATCAATAGTTTAGTTTACAAGTTGCACTAAGTTAACACCGAATGTTTCATAGAAAAGAAAAATAGGCCGTAGTAGAAATAAAAGCTACGATGAAAGAGAAATAGTACAAAAAGCACCGAGTTGTAGTAAAAGAAAGAAAAGTGCATATAATCTTTATATACATTTCTTTACATATATACCAAAAAACATGGAACCAAGAGGTGCCCCTTCATATCATCTCTATTTGGAGAATAAGCATATAATATTAATGAAAATGAATTGTTGAAAATGGTTTACATCTTTTACAGCACAAGGCATTTCCACGGATACAACGTAAATAAATATATATTGTAGGGTACTCAATCAAATGCATCACCTGAAACAACTATTGCATTAATAACTAGAAAAGAAAAATCTAATCTATAATAATTCGAATTGACTTCTAGCCTTCTTTATGCCTCTTTAGTATTACATCTCCTAGCGTGCTTAGATACTTAGCTAAAAAAAGACTTAATCCGCTGAAGGTCATCATACCTTTTATTTGACTTACTAAACAATTAAACAATAAATGCTGACCTGACAAAGACAGACCCTAAGTAAAGTACAAAAACTTGCTAGTCTAATAAATAGAGAGAATCCACAACTAAGAAATATGAAATCAAGTCCAACTTCGTAGTTATTATCCCAATTTCTTTATACATATTTATTTTCGATAGCAACAGTTCTCTTTTTTCTTACTTTGCTCTTTCTTTCATATAGACTTTTTTTGAATTAACCATACAATACATTTTACACAAGAGATCCCTTGATTGACGGGGTAGGTGTAGGGTAATGTTCTTTTTCCGGTTTAGCTTTGTTCCACTTTTTTGATTGAATAGCTGAACTTTGAGATTAACGTTAAGTAGAGTAATAAGTAGTACTTAAAGAGGAATAATGCCATTGGTAATATCTAAATTTTTGGGAGAATGCTGAGTAACCCTCTGTACTGATTAAGGAATTAGAAAGTCTTTTGAAACTAAAAATGCATATCATGCTTTTATCATAATACAATTGATACCTTCCTTTTTCATTCTTTCTTTTCCGAAAAAATCTATATCTAAATTCTACTAAATCTATAGGAAATGGTTTTTGAGACTGAATTCAATCCGATTTTATACTTGTATTGGTGAAGAGTCATAGAGTTCCTAAGGTCATATAAATGTATACCTACCTAATAATAGAATATTTTACTTCACCAACTATTTATTTGCTATTTATTTGCTATTTATAGACTTATTTTCAATGCAATCAATAAAACTCTTCGAGTTTCTTCTTTGTACAAGTAATTGTTTAGATGTAAGATTCCTTTCTTAGATGCCTAGCACTGTATTTAGAATATTTTCTTTCGTTTTCTATCTCTATATTTGCGTGTATAGCTATAAATTTCTAAAAACTTGGTATCTTTCTCTGGTCAATTATTTGTTATACATAGAAATTGAGTCCAAATTGAGTCCAATATTAATATTATATGCTGTAAAAAAAATTATGAAAATATAGAGAATGTTGTAGATTAGATTATAGGCTAGGGCTAAGAAGGAGGATATCAAAAAAGAACTCATTCGTAACTGAAACCTATATACTTATGAGTCAAACTATATGAAAGGGGACAAATAGAATTATTTCTTGCAGATGAAAAACTTACGCCAACAAACAGGTGGTTGATTTGATTCTCGGAGCTAAGTACGTTGTAATGGCACCTATCTAGTATAGACTATTTACCAATTCTTACTTTTTCTGTAATGCATGCGCTAATAAGTCGTAGTCTTCAAATTCTATAAAAGCCGATAACCCTTGCCATATTTCTCTTTATATATTTACTGCATGCACTATACTTTGGTTGTAGGTAAGACTTTACAATTTCTTTGGTTTAAAACTGAAGGGTTTCTAAATTAGAAAAGAAATATTTATGCTAAGGCTAATAAGAATTTTACACTGTGGGGTTTGGACTTTAATGTTTAATTAGAAATTGACACCCACCGATCCGATGCGCTTGGATCATTAAAAGGATTTTTCCCCTGAAAAGACTTCTCTGTAGCATTTCTTCTTAGTTACTTACAATACAAAGGGCTCGCTAAAAGCAATCAATCTATGCTTTTCTTCCTCTTTGATCAGTCATTTTCGAATCCTACTACGTTTGATCCTATGTATTTATTGTACTACTAATAAAAATGTAGAAATGTTTGTTTTGGCAAGTGTATTTGACTATTTCTTTTTTTTCTATTGAGAAATAAGCAATAATTCTAGAAAAAAAAGAGTATTTATTTGGTATAAAAAGTCAAAAAAGCGGAAGAAGAGAAGCATAGAGAATTTTATTCAGTCTTATTATATTGTTTGTTGAAGTGAATTACTAGAAAACGTAGACTCCGTGGTATTAGAAATGGAAATATACAAATAGAGTCCTTATTTTCAAATTGTTAGATTAGATTCTAGTAGGGAATAGTTAACTTAAGGAAAATACTCACTCTTTCCACTTGGTTATAAAAGAAAACTATACATCGTGATAATAATTCCATTTAATAAGAATGAATCGGTGTTTACTTGTGGATTACTTAAAAAACTATTAAGAAATATAACTCGTGATAATCTAAGTATATTATTTCGAGAAGATTCTTTCTCATGTGTAGGTAGTGTAAAAGATTCCAATTTCAAATAAACTTAGAATAGTGTTTTCTAGTACAACGATGTAAAGTCTCAACAACAGTTTCTTTTATATAGAAGGGCTATACTATAAAAAAATAGAAGAAATAAGTACATACAATTAAGTAATATAACTAATATATCTTATTAGAGAGCGTTCTTTATAGAAAAGTGAAACAGACAAAACGAAGGCAAGTAAATGTATGAAAAAATATTCCGCTTGATCCTTGTTGTGAAATATACCTAAAAAGACAACTTGCTAGTTGGTCAGAAAGAGACGGCACGGGATTTACTACTAACAACTAATATAGAATGTGCCGGCAGTATGATAAGTGATACTCGGAGTTTCTCACTTAGGAGACAAGATTCATTGATACATTCGGTATGATAGTAGACAATGGATTCCTAAGGAAGTCTTCAATTTATGGGAAAGCTTTCTTCAAGAGTAGCCATGAAGACTGTGTGTTTACGTTTCTTTTACAATTACACAATTACGTAGCCTCGTTTACCAAATTTTTGATAGATTTCACATACGTAGAAACTTTTCTTAGGTGGTTAGTAACAAAACAATAGGGGTAGTATTCCGATAACCAAATCAATCACGAATTGCATAGGTTAGAAAATGACCCATACCCTTTCACCTTTCAGGAAGGAAAAACATTGGCACATAATAGTGTACATTTGAATCCTTACTAATTATTCAACAATAAGCCTTATTATTTTTTTATTGATTGGCAGTGTAAGATTGGTACGCTACATATCTTGTTGTAAATCTTGTCAAAAAAAAAAAAAGCATGCAAGGGTATTCTATTATGTATGGTAGAGGTGACTCCTCTTCTAAAATATTTCTTGATCTTCTTCTATCGGTTTTAGTTGGAAAATACTTTGGCTTAAGATATGATCTAAAAAATAGAAAGTCAAATAGGTAGGTAGATTCTTGAGTTCTTGATAAGCAAATAAATAGGGAGTACGTGATTTTTTAGTTGTGGCACGGCTTTGGTCTTAATACACAATAAGATTTTAAGCTTTACACTATTACTTTCCATTATTGTGCCAAGATTCTACAATTGAATTTTCTATTATTCTATTCCCTCACCTACTCTTAACCTAAACTAAGAAGGAAGGCTGCCATTGTTGTGTTTTTCTTCGAAATCAAATAGTCGACATTATTTCGTTAGTTATTAGAAATATAGGTATGTTGAGGACGAGGAAAAGAAAATGAAGTAAGACTGAGAAAAGAAAAAAGTTCATATTTCTTTCATGTTGTATGCTGGTTAATGCCGATATATATTATTACCTTTACAACAAAAAAGAAATAGCTAGAAGTTGCTTAGGTTTAAATTATGCTGCATAGAAGCCTGAGCATTTCTTCAAGATAGAAAAGTTTTTAGATCTGAAAGAGTTACAACCCTAATTCATCTGTCGGTGACTTACTTTTCTTTTCTTATTCATTAGATTCATTTTTCTAGTTCGACTCTTACTTGCTACGTATTTGATTTTCATAGTTGTCGTTATAAGACCCCACCGATTCTCAAGGGAAAAAAGGAGGGCACTTCATTGTTTATGTCGACTTTGGGTTTGAATGTTGTCAATTCTATTTCTTTTATTATGAAACTTACTAGGCCTAGAATGGTTAACTCTTTCTATAAAAACTACAACCTTTTTAGTTTCTATTACTAACAATAAGGAAAGGTCCTGGCTTGTCTTGTATTGTAAATCCACCCTAGAAATATTACTTGCACATTTACACACAAGTTGCATGAAAAAGCTTTTATCTAACAACAGAAAAGTTCATTCAGTAGTATAAAGAGTCTTTGAGCCAAACGAAAAATAGGAATATCCTACTTCACTTGTCAAAAATTCTATAGTTCGAAATAGGTACAGGAGATCGGTTGGGAGTTTCCTTTCATTTAGTTTACCAATAGTCCGTTATTGCTCTCATTATTATTTATGTCTTGGACCGCTGCCATGTTTAAAGTTAGACCTACCCCCCCCCGGTTATCTTATTAGTACTTAGAAAAGTTAGTAGAGCATATGCTGGGAATACAATAGAAATGTTTATCCTTCAGGCCTTAGTAATTGTTAATAAATATCTTCCTACAAATCAAATAAGAAATATTCATCAAACCTTCACTTACTAGATTTTCATAATAGATAGAGTAGTCCGGATCCTTTCTTTTAAATATCATTATTAGATATCTTTATTAGGCAAGCAAATATCCTTATTTAGGCGTCTTCTTTATTTAGATCTATACTTTCTTACTTTCTCTCCAAAAATCTACACTTGTATTTGGCGGGAGTGCTCTACTTGATCACCTAGTTTCTTTCTTATTTCTAATTTGATTCTGAATTGTTAGGATTTCTCTTTGTTAACCCAAAAACTATAGTAGAGCGCAGTTTACAGTTTACATATTACCACCGTGTCTTGCACGAGATGCCTAGTTTTTCATCTCAGAGAGCATAAGAAAATAACAAGAAAGAGGTAAAGAAGTTTGTAGATTAGATTCTTTCTATATCATTTTCTTAAAAAGTCTAAGCCGTCTTATCCGTACCTCTATTATGTTATGTAGTGAGTTTAGTACTATATTTCTTATTGTTTATTGGTTGCTGTTGAATCTTAGATGTATATTTGATCGTGTCGGGTGAACAGGTGCCGCGAGTGGAGAAAGTAGATTATGCATTTATTCTATTCTACCTTGTTGTTTGTCTTATTTGTCTGAGTCTGATATTCCTACACCTATTTCTTATATGTAGTACTTGTAGTACTTGTCCTGATTTATTAGACCTATTCCTTTATTCAATAGAACTAGAACTGCAGTAGATGGAGTCTTTCTTTTCCTTCCCTTTTTTCAGCAGGGTGATCTACTTGAAATAGACAACATATTCTATATATGCGTTATGACTTTTCAACTATTCAACATTTCTAATAACTAGGTGTCTTACACGATTACACGAATTTCTTTAGATTCTATATCTATTATCTATTTGCTATGAAACATTTTTGAGTGGTCAAAACCATATTCTATATATTCTATTACTTTGAGCTTTTATTATAGTACGGTAACGTAAGGGAAATTTAGGATATATATAATAAGATGCATATTAGATTTAGTCTCTTTAATAACCGACTAAACATGCAACAAGCCAAAAAAGTCACTCTATGAAGAAATCTTTGGGTATATTTTAAGATATTATTGAAAAACTAATTGATTCTTTGTTACAGGAAAAGATCTTACTTTATTAATTTTTCATTATCTATCCTTTCTTATTTATTTATTCGTAGAGAGTGATGTATAATAGAACCAAAGAGAACGTAGTACAACTAGAATGGAATTAGAATTATTTCATTTATTAGCTAGAAGTATATTCATTGTCTGAGAACCAAAACCTTAATTGCTTTTGCTTCTAATTGGTGGACTTTTGTGATTCTTTTCGTACACTATTACATAGTTTTACACAGTACGAAGTTTTGATGTGTAAGTGTCATAACATAGACATAATTTAGTTGTTGGTGTTTGCCTTTCTTTTGTTTCTACCTCTACCTTCTGTATTGTATATGTTATTCCTATTTCTAGTATTTCTTTTTATGTTCTGAGCCTTTGATACCTAGTTTATTTTGTCTTAGCTCGGGTATAAGAGGTGCATACATATTTCCGTATACTGAAATAGTTCAGAAAAGCTGCGGGAAGCCTTTTGTAGGTAGTGGACTCCTCCTTTCATCTTTTTTTTCCTATATGAACAATCTTTTTGTTTCGTCTTTGCTATGTCTTGCTTGGTAAAGATCAAATAGAAAATATCCAATACCCGTTCGTATCCTGAAGTGAATAAAGCTGTGTACAAACCTTCTCTGCGTGAAAAATTTTCTATGTCATTGTTTTTTCTTACCTTAGGTATATATATAGTATAGGAGTGGTTCTAAATTCATTTTTAATGTAGTGCTGGCAATATGTAGTTATTTCCAATTCTTTCTGATAAAGAAGATCAAATATGCAGTATAGATCACCCTAAAGAAAAATGGCACGTCATATGTTGTAAGATATTCGTTAAGGTATGTATTATCGTAAAAAAAACTATGCTGGTTGTATTTTCGGGTGGTGCCCTTAAGTCAAGTATTCTACCTTTCTTCTTTGGTTTCCTTAGTCATTCTTGTCCATTTTGGTTTGTCATACTTTCTTTATATATTGGGTAATTGGGCATATATTATTAGGTACCTTTTCTTTACTTTACTTGCTATAGTACTAAAGAAAAAGAATCTTTCACAAATCTTTCTTTTGGGATGGAATACGAGTCAACAAAGAACAAATTCTATATCTAGAATCTAGATGAAAGAAAGTCAAAGGATATGTTTTTATTAGTTTTCTATTTGATTTTCTTATTTCTATTAGTAATACGTAGGTAGTAAGCTGGGTAGTTTATTGTTTCTCATTTACTGGGATTTGATTTGGTTGATATGTAGTTGAAGAAAATAAGTCATCCTTGGTTTTATGCGATTGACTGATTGAATTCCTAGTTCTGGGTCAATTTGACATAGTTCTATTATTCTAAAAATAGACTAGAAAGGAGTTGACTATGTTCATTAGATTATGGGATTGGGAGTTCATGTTTGTTGCTTTGTACCTCGCCCGTAGTAGCCCTCGGTATTGGCTCTTCACTTTTGTTAATACCCATTATAGTATTCATCTTTTTGTAGCTAAGTCTTGTTTATTTGTCTTAAGCAATTCGGTAAATAGAAGAGTTGGGACATGGGCTTTGTTGAGGAATTGTATTGTGTTGTGTATAAACCAGAATGAGTATGAATACTAGTTGTTTCTCTTCTAAGTACAGTGGAATAGAGCGAATCAGGATCTTAGAATCTATTTATTGTTGGATTGGTACTATTTTTTATTTGTGCTTGTGATTTCTTCAACGTATTTATTCTTTTAGTATTCTTAGTTGAGTCTTCTTATACAACTAGATTATATAGGTACATACTCTATCTTTTTGCATCTGCTATGTTTCCTTTGTCTAGCCCTTATCTCTTTACTAGTTACTCCTAACCTTTTTCACATTATTTCATTTACGTACTACTTGGTATTTGTTGGTACTTGGAACAGAGAAGAAAAAGTCATAGGCATGCTGTTCTATTTATATTAGGAAGAAATCTTGTCATATTTGTTGTCGTAATGTAAAGATAGTACAGTAACCCAAAAAGTTTCCTTCTACTTTGTCTTTATTATTAACGAAAAGGTTATTTTCATTGTATTCGTATCTTGTTGTACCTAATAGTAGATCAACTATCTGTCGAAGTTCAACAAAGTATTTCCTTAGTGATTTTTCTCCTTTCCTTGCACTCTCTGGTCTACCTTTCTTTCTATATCTCCTCTTTGTTTGAAATAAGAAATGGAAGTATGGATGCCTTCTTTCTTCCAATATATGAATTTGTCGCTATTTAATAAGAAGAAATAGGGTACTATTTAATTGGTTAGTTAGGGTGTAGGTTATTTCTTTTTATTAGCATTATTATGTAATTATGTGAAAAACAAATAAATAGAATAAATAGGGTGGTTATGTATGGATCCTCTTCTATTTTAATAAGTCGATAGAGAATATCTCAACCTGCAACTTACCAACACTAATCAAAAAGAGTACAGATAGGAAAATGAATGAATGTAACACAAAGAAGCCTCTAAAATCTAAAATGACCTATAGAGTCTATGGCGTATCTGCTTGCTGTAGAAGGAAATGTTTGAAATCCTGTTATTTGTATAAATAAAAAACACACACAGGATCTGAAACTAGCGTTATTTGTTGTATAGATCTCTAAGCAAAGGATACGTGAAATACAAATCAATTTAATGGAAGTGGCTCGTTATTTATCCTTTTCCAAATACTTTCCATAGTGATTTCTGAGTACGGGGTCGTTTTATGGAGTTAGGATGGGTTGGAAGGATTTCTTTTCTTTAATCATTCTTAGTCGATGTTATGGATCATGCCTTTACTAAGAACTCTTTGACAACAAACAAAGAAGTCCTTCCTTCATTATTGGTAATCTTCTCACAATTAGTGCTAATACTCCGAAAGTAAACATTATTCGATAACCGGTCACTTTTTTAGCCCACTTACTTATACAAGGATTTCCTAGGTTTTGGTAGCTGATTGACATTTATAGTACTTATTTCTTCTTTTTTGTACTTATTTCTTCTTTTTTCTATGTTTTTTTATTATTCCACTTAGAATTCTATTCCAAACAACGTGGATATCTCGCCTATTCAATAGAAAAATAGTTAGATGTTGTGAGCATATAGAAGTACTCAATTCATAACTCTCTCTCCTTTGAGAAATTAGCCTTAGCATTTACATTTTGATATAGATATGCAGAATTCATTAATCTTTCTTCTCATTCTTAACTAACAAGACATGGACGGCGAGATTAGAAATCCTTTTTCATTACTACTGCCATACTTGTCAAAAAAAAAGAGAGAAGAACCTAACAAGGCCCTTCATAATACATAATGAAAATACATATACATACAGAAAATTCATGTGTTACTAACGAGTTTAGCAAAGCACAATACTCATTAGCTACATATCTCTATACTATGGGTCATATCTTGCTTATAACAGAAATTCATTTTGTGGAACAAAAAAGGAAAGAGCTTCTACTTAAGGTGTAAGGTGTGTATAAATCATAGACACGACTGATCCAAAAAAATAATACGTTTTGGAGTCTCTGAAGGAAGATTGAGAAATATCCTTCTGCAGCTGTCCAGATTCCCTTACGTGGGTTAATCATATAGCCGAATAATCTTTTGGAAGCTATTTGAAGTAGTCCTCTACTCCCCTGAGTTAGACTTTCTTCTATACTTTCTCTATTAGAACTTTTGCAAGAGCTTCTATATTATGTATGTCTAGGACCTCCTTCTTTAATTAGGCTTTAATTAGGGAATAAATTAAGGGTTCTAATTAGAAGTAGTAAGCCACTAAGAAAGAATAGTATGGGCTTTTTTTTTGCAACAAAATCAACACAGCTTAGACTAATTCGAAAAGAGTTTGGGATTGATAGGGCTCTAGTTGGAAAAGAAAAAAGTATTTGAAGTGTGTGTTATTAATAAAAAAGAATGTCAATAAAGAATGTTGCCCAGCCATATGTTTCAGATGAAAGCGAGACTTGTGCGCGAAGATACAAGGATAGTAGTAGAATATGACTCGTGTTGTTTACACAACCAACAACTGTCTTATTAGGTCCTATTATACTAGAAAGAAAGGAGTCTAGTAGGAGGTTAGCAAACACGCGGCTTTTCTATTTAGAAAGACATACAAAGGGCCTGCTCTATTATAATGAATGGAGATATTCTAAGATTGCATAAGGACTTAATTTAATTAACTCCTTGGTTTAGATGTAGATGTTAGCATTTATAGGATAGAATCCTGTGTTTCTCTTCTCTTATTTAAGTAAGAAAATTGTTGTAAATAAAAATATGGAAGTCTAAAAATATAGGTAGGCACGCTGGGGGGTTAGAGAACAAATCATTATTGCGTGCGAAAAACTATGTTGTTAAAAAAAAACTATATGAAAAAATGATAAGGCAAAGGTTGCTATGGAAACCAAAGTCCGACTCAAAAAAGTTCTATCTTATTAGAAATCTTTATTCTTTGATAAAGAATTATCTTCTTCCAAAAGCAAGCAAAAAAAAATTCTGTAACGTCTACAATACAAAGTAAAGTTATGGTTAATTTATTCAGGAATTCTAATAAAAAATGAAAATCAAATAGAAATATTCCCCGCCCTAAAATTCTATTTCGAGGTCTAACCCTGCCCCAACAAAGCACAGCAGACAGAAAAAGTCATACTCAAATCATTAACTATGTCTTATATGTCTTAAGTTTTATCTATGTCACGAAATGTCACGAAGGAATTGTGTACAAACAGAAGAACGTCAAAAAAAAAATACAACAAAAAGCATAAATGAATTTATTAGTTTAGTCCAACCTCTGATCAGAATGATCACTGACCCAACAACTATAACCAACAATTGCCCAGACAAGAAATGGGCAGAAGACATTATGCACGTGTAGTGTATTCTTAGGAAGTCCAGGTTTGGGCTTAGAACTGACGTATAACTAACTTCAAATAGAAAAATAGAATTCTATAATATTCTCTCGTCTCTCATATTCATAAGTTTGTTTCTATCAGAAGTAATAGAGGCATCCTTTGTATTCTATGAAATTCTATTTTCGAAGGGAAATAAATACAAACTACGTACCTTGCAGATTTTCTTTTAGATACTAATGAAATTCTTATACATTCTTACACAAAGCTAAGGTAGGAAGAGTTGGTTGGTGAGGTTAGGTGCTAAATTCTCGAGTACACTATTTGATTTGTCAAATACAGATACAAGTAGAAATGGAAAGATCGAAAAGGGGAGTAAACTCGAAAAGATTGCCCTTCTATTTCCTCTCTTATTATTTACATCTTTATCCAAAAATTTCAATTAGTTAAGTCTAACTTCCAGTATTGGTTATTGGTTTTTCTATCCATCTGCAGCTGCTAGCAAATAAAGAAGAACGGTGCTGGCAATCATATGAGATCATCCTGCTGGAAAAATGAAAAATGGCTGGATCTTTGTCGCTACGTTTCATTGACTCCTGTAGAAGGGAGGACCCGGAAAAAGCATTTTATTAGACTGGGAGGCTGAGAGAGAATAACTATAAACTGAGCTGGTATCTTTGCAAGATAGGAGAGAATCTACCATTACAAAGCTTTTCGTTGAGAGGTTGACGCCAGGCCAGCCAGCTACATACATGAAAGGGGAAGGGAGAAGACACCGATCAAAGATAGAACAGAAAGGACCAAATCACAAGACATTAAAGAAAGAGCGGCCTTGACGATTGGAATGACTTTGTATTAGCTAGTTAGTACGTGAGCTGCAAAGAACCAATTAAAATGAGTTGTTTCTTTTTTTTATTGTACGAGGCAAGTTACTAAAGATCTCTAAATGTGTTATTTTAGAAGCGATATTAGTCAAAATAACAACGAAGAAATTACATACAGTGATAAAAAATAGGCAATAGTTCTAGTTTTGGTCAGGGATCTATCTATCTATCTCCAACTAAAAGTAAGTAGTATTATTTCTAAACTAACTTCTAAATAAATGTAGTTACAGTCGCGGATAATACGATATCAATCTCTTTTTCTGTCTTTTTTCGAAATCATGTGTTAGTTAATAAATAAAATATTCTAAGATTTCACCCAAGAGTTCCTTGGCATCACAAAGGTATAGCCACGAACAAAAGTTATACTAAATCAATTCTTCTTCTCACAATCATAAATCCTCCGTTTTCCTCTTTTACTCCAAGGAGGTTCTGTTGTACTTAAAAGCATATTTTTCACAATATTCACATAAAATAGGAACTAATGTAAAGTCCAACAACGAAAATCGTTACCAAAAAAATGGTAGAGCGTAAAAAGTTTCATAGTTACAACAAAGAATACTAGTCATTAAAACTAGAACCCTAAGCTAAGCACATTTCTCAAGATTCTATGCCTATATTTTCTTTTAGCAGGTGGGTTATGTATGAACTCAATCAAATTCTTCCGCCCAGAAGTCAATCTATGAGTTGTTTAGCTTTCGATTTAATCTTTTAAATAACATAACAATTAATCAATCTTAATTAAGTGATCAAAATGTGCGTTTTACAGCCTTTACATAAAATTTCATACCACGAGGTTCTAGTTCTACTTTAGAAGTACCTACTCAAGCAGGCACCGGCAAAAATGATCTTATGACTGGTGGTATTATAAATTAGACTTCTCTTTTAGTCTTTTAATAATATGTTTCTTTCTATTTTTCCTCGTTCAGCTTTCATGCCTAGGTATTTGAGTTTAGACTAAGTAATAATCACTTCGGTAATTGAGTGGATTCTTTACTTTGAGAAAAAAGACAAAAATAGAATGTGATCGATCTCGAGTCATGAAAGCAGATGAGATAATAGTTTAGTATGTAGGAAGCAGTGCAAACTGTGTCAAGTAACAAAAGTAGACGCTTAGGAATGATGTCTAATATGAAAAAAGATAAAGAGAAGCGCGTTTATTTCCCAATAATTTAGACTTTTGACTCTTTGTTGTTACCGTCGTTGCTCCTCGGAAGTGTAATACGATTTTTTTTAATGAACTTTTTTTGTTTTGAAATACCCCCTCCTTTTCTATTTGTTAGATTCAGATTCGTAGCCTTTAACTATTCTTTTATTCTTAGGAACATTTGTGTTAAGTAATGGAAATTAGAATTTAGTAAATCGTTAAAACAGTACTGAGCCATTACAACCATAGAAGTCAATGTCGAAAGCTTACAGTAAAGTATATATAGCAAGAGGTCATTTAGGAAAACATCAATGAAACCCGGAATAAATAAATAAAGACATATAGATCAAAAAAGGAGTACAAAGTAAAGGGGCAGAGTAACCCCTAATTACTACACAAAAGGAAGAGAGAAGTTTGCCTTAGCTATTAACTTAGCCATTAATTGACTATTTTCCTTGTTGCGTTTGGAATCTGTTATTCATTTCAAACTCATCTTATTTCTAGTTGCCAAGAATCTAGTTCTATCCTCACTCAGTGATTCGAAAAGGGAAGTCCTGCGTCTATTCCTATTTTTTTTGATGAAGTCTATTAATTACTATAACCAAAACAACATCTAGGTATCACAACCTACATAAATAAGAAAATGCCTAAGATAACTTTTACACAGAAAGTCTTGTTCTCATCAACGTTGTTATTCTCTACTTTCTGATTAACATAGCTACGAGTCAAAAAGTTGGATTAACTACTAGAAGAAAAGAAGTACTCCATTATGAATATTTCCTATAATTATAGAATAAAATAGAATAGTTCTAATAAAGACGGCATGCCCTCATCTAGCTTATCAAAAATAATAATCAGAACCTATTTTTGCGCATAGTTGGAAGTGTATCCTTTCCTTATCCTTATAGAACCTATTATTTCACCAATGATTTTTTTGCTTGGTAAAGTAAAGGGTAAACAAAGTATAGAAAGAATATATATATATATATTCTATAATATATACTGCGGTGAATCAATTCGATCAAGCTTAGTCAGAAAACGAGTCTTAACAACAAATGAAAAAAGGTGGAAGAAGAAGAGAAGGGAGAACTTATTAGAGATCTAGGGATAGTTGGTTTAGTAAGAAATTTCTATTTTATTGGTTTGATTGAAAATAGAATATCATTCAGACTGGGTCATTAGATTGGTTGTTGCGCCAAAACAAAATGAGGAGTTGTCTAATCAAAGGATCCAGGGATTCTAGGAAACAGAGAAGTTCATGAAGTATGCGCGCTTCTTAAGTCATTAGGAAAGTAAATAGTAGCAAGTTAATACACAATACCTCAATCTCTACACCCAAGCTCTTTACATAAGTATACAGATCAAAAAGCAAACGTCCTTACTCTATTGGCGTTTAGTATTATTTTAGTTGTGAGTCGAAAAAACAAAGGTTGTATTAGAACTGGATTACGCAGTCTTCTTCCACAAATTGCATAAAAGAAATTCCTACTTAGTCCATGCAGCAAAAAAAGAAAAAAAAAAAAAAGAAAAGTGGTATTCGCGTTAAAAGCACAGAGTACGACAAGAACAAGAATTGGCATTTCTTGACCCTTGACTATATAATTGACTAGCTATCTTTGGCCTGTGGATTTCTCAGACTGGATATCTCGGTAACAACTAGAATATATAATAGACACGAGTAACCCGCTCTTTGGAACGGAAGGAATAGGAATCTAACTGGAATGTATCGTAATGATATAGTTTAGAATTTCTTCCATTGCATGCAAATAACTCTTTTCCTTTAGTAGATGTTTAAGTTAAGTATAAATGGGGGTACTTTTATGACTTTCAATCTTCAATATCATGATTGAGACCGTGGGATAGTTAAGAAATTGAAATTGTAGAAACCTATCTATACCTAGATTTTAGGGGAGAACAATAAATAATAATTCAAATAATAAAAAGAAGTACGAAGTTTTACAACTCAACTACGATATAGGAAAAGTTCATAAAAGAGGAAATGATTTCGGTAGTCATTCTATTTATAGTCATTTTCTAGTAATAGTGTTAAAGTAGAAACGTTAGGATTGGTAATGAATATTATATTAGAACTATAGTTTCTATATAATAACTTGTTTTAAGACGAGAGAGAAAAAAAGGAAAACTGGTGGGAAGATTGCTTTCGCTAAGTAGAAAAAAAAAAAGAAATAGAGTAGAATTGAGCATAAGTAGTACACAGATCGAAATTTGGATTTTGCCAACAAAGCTCTGCCTCGAAAGAACTAAGAAGAAAGATACCATATATTTGTAACTCGTTGATTAGAATTCGTCATAAAACAACTCATAGATTAATTGGATTGGGATTAGAGATTGAGGACAAAGTCGAGAACAAGACAATATCAGAGATAGTATTTACTCTAACATAGAATCGTGAATAATTTCAGCAAAGCTCTTCTTAATCTTAATAAGGACTTCTAGTTATTTAGTAACAATTCCTGTAGTTTTCGTTTTAGGATAACCTTTCCTAATTGGCCCTCACAACGACATTTTGTTTGCTTTTTAGTTGACTTCAACCCATGTTCCTTCTATTTTGACACAGGCTCAAAAGCGAGATGGGCACTAGAGTTAGACTTATTTATTACTGACTAAGGGAAGACAAATGGTAAAGGTACCTCTTAGTCATTATTGTAGATTGTTAGCTTTAGTAGGTTCTTTCCTATCTCTTTCAAAATTCTCTTAACTAAAGCTTAGATAAAGGAACAGTGCCTTATTCTTATTCATCACCAAAATATAGACTCCGTAATACCGAAATTCCCTTGAAAAGTCTCTCTCTATATATAGAAACCGTTTTTACTTATGTTTTCATTGTCGTAGTCAAAAAGTACTTTGTGTAAGAAAAATGGCAAGAAAAAATAATATCCATATCCAGAAGTTACGTAGAAGTCATTATTTATAGTCCCTGCGAAAAAGTATACAAAAAGTATACTATATATAAATAAGAAGTTTCTCCACGGAAATATGTATGATCTAACTTAAGATTACTTCTATTCTAAGAAGAAATGTTGTTGGAACTATACTTATTGCAAAGATTGATATTCGTTCGTTCGTACGTGTTAAAGAGACTTTTTTTCTATTCGTTAAGTCAAAAAAAAAAGTAGAGCTGCTAGATAAAAATGAAGAGTTGCACCATCTGCAAAGTAAAGGATTCGGGTAATTTGTAAGGCAAGGATATAAAAATTGTGAAAGTTAGACTAAATTCTAATCACTTCTATTCCAACCAACTACACCTAATTCCATGTTTGAAATACGTATAGCAATTACCAAAAATAGAATCTTTCATTATATAAAAATAGAAAAGGATGAGAAACAACTATGTTTTCTAAAAATAGCTTTTAAGAAAGAACGAAGCCGGTAGAAGGTAGATACTAAAATAACTGAAATCTCAGATTCTATTGAATACGTGTGTGTATATTTCATATCGTATGTAAGAAGTACTTGTAGGTAGCTGTCATTATTAAAAGCTCTCTGGAGTCGCGAAGAAACAACAATGAAAAGGAAAGCCAAACGGTCTATTTATCTATGTATAGAAATACTGTTGTTTTCACTTGGACTAGATGTGAATTTGTACATCATTACTAGACATTTTATTCCAATCCAATTCTAAAAAGAAATAATAAGAAAATGAAAGATATTCGTACATGCCCCGAAATTAACAAGATGGTAGTCTAAAATACGATCTACATAATTCTTTTCTTGTTTTCTTTCTCTGCAGTTTCTAGTTTATATACGTCTATCTGCCGCTGACTACCGCTGATTGGTTGTTTGTTGGGGGAGGTACGAGCCAACAACAAGGGATCTAATTAATATACTTGCTAGAAGAGAATGCGTGTTGTATTGAATGTTAGGAGTGAGTAGGGATACGTTCTTGTTTGGTTTTCTTCCAACGTTTCTATCTTTTTATACCTGTAGTATTGCCTGTATTGTACCTCTCTTTCTAGTTTTCTACTATCAATTTTTTATCCATTTTTATGTCCTTAGCTTTGTATAGCGTATAGCCTTTGTAGAATGTATAAATATCTGTCTGTAGGTTGTATGTTTTTTGATCTGTTCCTAGCTACCAACTATAGTTTCTAATAGCTTATAGTAGTTAGTACAAGTACCCCTTATTTTTCTGTATTGGGTAGAATTTCTTTAATAAGAGGTAGGTTATTCCCCTTCGTTTTCGTTCGTAATATTAAGATTATTTAGAAATCTAGTAATAAAGAGAACTATTCTATTATTAGGTATACCCTTTTATTAACTATTTCTTATATGGATAGTTTAGATGGTTAAGATTGTATAGTTAGCAGTGATCACGTCTGGAAATACACGTCATATGGATCTGGCATGTATACGAAATGTTTTTTATCACTCACCTTTTTAAATTCTGTTTTTTCTGTGCTAGCGATTCATTCTTTCTTTTCGAGGCCAAGTACCACGACCCAGAGAATGCCCCTATCTCTATGACATATTTACAAACATTTACAATATGCAATTATTTTCAATTTATTAGATCATTGGTAAAGGCAAAGCTATCCGTAGGATTTCCTATCCCACTACAACTACTCAATAACAGATTCGAAGGAAGAAGTTCGAATATCACCTTTACAGAATAATACTGCGCCTACTCCTTCCTACGATGATGTCCTTACTTAGCGATTGGAGAATATTTCGTTTAAGTAATAAAAGAAATAATAAAGTCAAGAAGCAAATGAAAGTGAAATAGATACACCAGGCAATGTAAGTCTTAAGAGATCCCTGTCTAGAAAAGAAATAGAGTCATAAATGTGAGTTGCTTCTACTTAATCTACTTAGGTTATTGAGTTCATTCTATAAAAAAAAAAGAAAGGAAATAAAATAAAGTATACGTGTCGGGTCTTGTAAACACCAAAAAAGAAAACATTAGAAAGGAACTATTACGTGAAATCTACTCCGATCAATATCATAAGGCTATGTACAACCTAAACTAAATAAGAATTAGATACTCATCTTAGACAAACAAGCAAAAACCTTGTTTCAGTGATTCTGAAAGCGTATCTCCGAGCACGCTAATTGGTCTGACTTACATAGTCGTATCTCATCTATTCATTATTTATTCTAGCTAGAAAGAAAGAGATACGAAAACTTACGAAATTTGTTACTAAAAGTTATTAAAAAGGAGGTATCTATGACGAGGGGCATTTACAACTTTATACTTAATATACTGTCTATTACTTCTTCTAGAACGCTTACCCTTTCATACTTGATGTGTAATTTATACATAAGAAATATTTGGTACTCACTGCCGGGTTTCATATAGAGAGGATCCCTTTATTACTGGAGCTAGGAGCCAAAGATGCTAAAAACAAATAACTAAGTATAAGACACTTTCGCCTAAAAGCAAAGGCTGTAAGATCGGTTCCAAGTCTTTCTAAAAAGAAAGAAAAAGAAAACGACATTCCTACCTAAATAGTTATTAACATCCCTCATTTCTCAGATTGAGGTGTTAGAAACCAACCAGGATCCACTTCAATTTCTTTCCAAACTTCAGTCAGAAAAGCTCTGTTTGTTGAACTCAAGTCTCTTGCAGCTCTAGTTCTTTTAAATTCCCGACTGCTTGTATAAACATTTCAGGTTGGCTGTGAAATAAAGGTCTTTCTAGATTATGAAATTTTCTTACTATATTTCTCACTACTAAAGTATCCTGTTCAATGTCATTAAGTCTTTTTCCTGCCTTGCCTATGTAGCATTATTGATTTTCTAAATTCCCTAATAAGAAAAGTTGAGAATATGGTAGGAATATGGTAGGTAGTCCTTCTCTTAGTTAAGAATACAACAAATACTCGTAATGTTGTCTTCTATTTCACTTTCTATTGTTTCTATGCCACACTTCTGAACCTCCGAACGTTTTTTACCACTGTTTTCTTTATCCTTCTAAATATTGACGGTGTTGTTATGAGGCTTGACACAAGTTTCCCTTTTACACCTGCTTAGGATATTTTCTTTCTAGTAAAGCACACTTTCATTTTCTTTTTGAGACCGAGGTATGCGTGTAGTAGCAACCCGATCTATTCCTGAATTATTTATGATAATATGGATAGAAACCGACTTTGCGCTGAATATTCGAAATAAAGAAGCGTAAGCTGTAATTTAGAGTTAGTCAAATATGTATTGAGAAGGAGAAATACAGCAACCAAATACTAATTTAGAAGGCTTGAGCAAAAAGTTGAAGTAGCAAAAGTTTGCATTGTGAAGAGTCAATCACGAGTATACATTATATATAATTGGTAGTGAAGATTTAGCCTAGATTTATCCGTGGGCATGTATGTAATTCTTTTTTAAGAGAGAGAAAGAACAACGTACTTTTTAGAGAACAGGAAGCAAAGGATGTTTCCAAAAAGAAAAGAAGGGATTGCCTGGCATTTCTTTTGTATACGAATATACTAAAGATCCAGCTGTCCTTTTGTCTACACTTTCTTTATTGCATTCATATCCGCCTTTCGTCGTACTGTGTCTTTGCCTTTGTTATCAGATTTACTACACTCTTTGTTGGTTGTTTAGAAATCTTTTTCTTTCCAATTTCATAACCATTTACTAAAAGAAAAGGGATACTCGGAGAAAGGTGGCACTCTCACTAACTAAATAAAAAAAAAGAGGGTGAGCGTCTAGTTATTGTTGTAATGACCTTTTTCTTACTTACATTCAACTATTTTCATTTAGTTATTACCTGTTGCGCTTACCTGCTACCAAAGAATCCTTAGTATTCATACTCTCTATTAATTCAGTTACATGCTGTACAAAAAATCTCGGTTTGTTTTAACTCTGTCTGTTGGTTTCTCTTTCTTTAGAAATTTAGACTTTTCTTTTATATGCAACTATCTCCCTTCTATTGTCCGCTTTCTTTCCTTAGATTTCTGTACGCAGGCTGAGTTGTTACTAAAACTAAAAAGAAATAGAAAAAGCTGTCACAGGTCGGTCCTTCATCGTTTATATTCTAAATCAGACTCACCAGAATTTCAAGAAGTTATCTCGTTAGATATGGTTATCCATTCAGGCCCATTTTTCTGCACCGGTTTTTGCTTTTTCTTTACTATGACTAAAAAAATATTAGCGTAACGTGGTATTTGGGGGATAAGTAAGAAAGGTAAAATGAAGAATGTGGAAGTATAAGCGAGTATAAAACATAGATGAGAGCCTCCAAGCTCTAAATAAAAGTCAAAATATCAATGATCGGTTTGGATAATTTGTGAGAATATATAGTTATTAATAGAATATATATTCCGAAGTCGGTCCACCAGTAAGCTTTTTCATTGGTGCAACGCCTCTATTTCTAATTTTTCTATTAGAATCCTTTTTTTTGTAAAGCTAGGATAGCCCTAATAGTGTTTCTAAATGGTGTAAGTAAAAGCAGACCAAAATCAATCTAACCTGCAGCAAACAGAGGTTCATGAGTTCTACCAAGTGTGCAAAGCGAGAAACTAGCAGGTGGGGTGGACCGGCAAAAAAGGGTAGTCAAATTTACAAATTACGAGGTTGCATGGAAAAAAAGAAGAGATATTAACAGCTCATTCTTATCAAACGAAAACTCATTTCTCCATAAATCTAAATAAAGTACAAAAAAATAGTTGAGTGGTTAGTGGATAAAAAGACATATACCAGACCAAAATAATGAAAGCAAGAAATAACTCATAAAAGTAGAGCAACGTATAACATAGGCAATCTAGTGCTATTTCATTCACTATATTTATTAGTATTAGAACTAGATAGATATATATATATTATATATATATATATTAAGGCTATAAAAAAAGTATAAAGTAAAGACACAAACAAGGTATCAAAAAAATTTTCAGGATATTCCTGCCGTAAGTCGAATAGTTAAAAGCAAAAGGTCTAAAAAAGAAGTTTCAAACTGAATACTGAATAAAATAATAAGCCGATATCACTCTCACTAAGACAACTCAAGCTTTTGAATTCTAATAATTCTCTTTTTTTTTTCGATTCTGGACGAAAACAAGGAAATAGTAGGAGAATGCAATGTCGTCTTTCTTCTTCTTCTTTAATTAATTGAATTGGATTAGAGAACTATATAACATTTTACAAATCAACTTACTCCGGTGTTTCTTCTGAGAGAGCAAATCTAATAGATTGAGATCTACGAAATTGAAGCCAAAAAGATTGACTAGAATATTTTGCTTTTAAAAAACACTATAAGATAGTATTGTTGTTTACTTTAACCTGGTGGGAGTACACTTACAAGTTTCTTCCGGGTTTATTTGTCATTATATTATCAGAAATATTTCAAAGACATTTTTGACTTCCTTTTCAAATTCTCTAGAATTTCATTATGAACGTTGATGCAGTAAGGTGCTGCAATTAGAGTATACTTCCTCTCGTTGTATAGGGTTCGGACTTTATTTTCTCTTTGCAAGGTGTCGATTATGGAATATTTGAAATCTTTTCTACGAGCGTTGATGAAAAGAATACGCAAAACAATACTACTTAATTAAATGAGCTAAAAGCCTATGCCCTCTCATCACAACAAGTAGAATTTACAATAATATTTTTGTGTTGTGTGTTAATAAATTGTGTTAAAGTAAAGAAGAACTCCTTACATACAGAATACAGAGAATTGATTATATGCATAGTTAAGATAACACTAATAAGATATGAAAAAATGCAAGGAGAGAAAAGAGAAGGGAAATGGAAAGATAGCATACATAGTAGAGGAGAATAGAAAGAATCCTTGGTGGGGGCGTGCATCTTAAGGCGAGAGTCCATACACGAAAAGCTAAACAGTTGATTCCTAAATAGAAAAAAGAATAAGGAATACTAGTTGTTTAATTAAGATAATTAAAGAACGTGCTATACAATAACGCAGGTCTATTAACGGCGAAGAGAGGCCCAGAAAAAGAAACCGGCAGGTTGAAAAATGAACTGTCCAAATTATTATATATCTAGCTAGATATCTAGAACTAAGAATTTGACAACTCAATCTAAAAATTATAGCGCTACACTCCTTTCTTTCTTTGAATTGAACACTTTGTGCAAAGAATGTTGTTTTCAAACATGGTATATCGGTCTGGAATCAATTTCATTTTAAAGAATAAAAACAAGAGTTTACTCGACACTAGCTATTACTTTTAACATGTTTTGTCTAAATAGTGCAATAATTATTAAGAATTGACTTTTTCTCATGGATCACTCATGAATGATCTATAGTAAAACAAGGATTTCTTCTGCTAACAAGGTAGCTCTAGTCTCTCTTTCGTGCTATAGGACTATCCAGCCCTTGTGTTCTGTTTTCATTTTTGGTATAGCTTTGAATTAGTTACTGCATTCATCCCGAAATCCTTGCTCATGTCCTAAACTTTTTTTTTAGAACTCTATTTTTCCCATTATCCGCTAGTGAAATACAACTAAATAAGTACCAAACAAAAAAAAATTACAACATACACGTGAGACAAATTCTCTAAGCTGGAAATTGAAACTACTTGTGAATAATAGAATAGGTATTAGAATTAGAAAGTTAGTACTGACACTGACAAAAGGAAGGCAGCACCAACTATCAGTAATTAGAAAACTTATGAAAAGCCATAAAAACGATACGATAGTTAAAAGACAACAAAGTAGCTTGTTTGTGTTTGAATAATAAAAAGAATGTTGCTGTTTCGTAGTATTCTTTATTTCTACGTTCTATTTTTTACGTTCTAAAAAATATTGGTTGTCTTGTCGTCTAGTTTGACTCTACTTTCTTTAACGCTCCCACCAATACGTCGATTTCTTTCTTGTTATGTCGATGCTAATTTCCGCCCCTGTTCTTTTCTTTTTGTCACTGTTACCAATGCCTGTTTGTCGTATATCACATTCTTTATTATGACTCTTTTTTCTGACCCATTTTTATAACCAATGCTCTTTCTTTTAAAGTGTATTTATTCTATTTGGATTTGACCTCAAATATCGCTGCTGCTCTTATCTTATCTATGTTAAGCTATGGTAAGAGATAACAAAGGCAATAAGTAGAAATGGAATTCGATCAAAAAAGAAAGGGACTCGTGGAAAGTAAAGATGTGGATTTTCTTACTAAAAGAAAAAGACATGTTATCAAATAGCAAACAAATATTCTGCGACTTTTGTGAGTGAATGTGCACTTATATAGAACTAAAATGGAAAGTGTTCTTCTTGTCCAACAAGATTTGATTTCTCGTCTAAAAGATAGAAGCCCTATTTTGCTGTAGCATCTTTTCCTCCCAAGAATTTTAGGTGTAAGGAATAGAGAATGAAAAAGCTACTGTTCTAGTTTGGTATAGACAGAAAAAGGTAAAGGAAGAGTTACAAACCTGAAACCTTTTCGTCTCGAGTTTCTATCCAATGTGGAATCTGCTGATGGGCATATTATACCTAAGACTTCTTTACAAAAAGTCAATTCAAGACGCCTTTCATTAATTTCATTATTGGGCAGTTTTTTTTCTTCGTATCCAGACATGAAATTAGAAGGAGATGAGAAACTCCAACTATAGATGTATAAGTATAATAACTTAATAACTAGAAAACAGAAAATGAAAAGCCCAATAAAAGTAGTTACTATTTTTTTTATAGTAAGGCATATTTGTTTATTTTATTGGTTCCGATTTTTAGATGGTTGCTGGTTGACGTTGACAAAATAATTGATTGACTGGCTCGTCCCATTGGAATAGAAAGATGTGCCCCGAGAGAGGCGCGTAGCGTCGAACTCAGGAATCGAATAAATTTCTTGCTTTACGCTTCGCGCCTTTGTAATTGGAGGAATTTTTTTGTTTCCGGATACATATTTACCCCCCCTACGGGCTTGGCCTTTGTTTAGCATTGAGTTGTCCAACTCTTCAAACATTGAACATTTGCTCGCTCGGTTGCTCCCCGAGAAAAGATTTCTTTCCCATTAGTAACAAGTGAGTGGACCCGCCTGGGTATGACTTGGAATTCCCTGGCATTTCACTTACTTTTCAGAGTTAATTGACTGGACTGAGTGAATTGACTTCCTCAATTGCTACACTCATTCCGAGGAGGGCCTCTCTTACCAGACTGAGAGAATTGGCTTAATTACCTGGATTGAACATCCGGAATGACTCAAAGAAGAGAACGGGGATGGAAGAATATTCCCAGTGTTCCCGGGAGTGCTTCCTATTCTAGTAGGGGTGTCCTTCGTCTTGCGGTATGTTTGTTTATACATTGCATTGCCTAATTGCCTTGAATTTCAGGGCCTAGCCTGCAGTTGAAGTTGGGGTCTTTTCTTTACCCGGGGCTAGTGATGACTAGATGTATCGAATTGAAACTAGCTAGCGCCCTTCTTCTTTCTTTACTTTGAAATTGAAAAAATTCGAATTCGGCTGAGCCCGTGCCTCTTGAATTTCCGGGAATAGCCCCACTATCATGAATACCCGGCTTTATATGAGATTAAAGAAGCCCGCAAGGAAGTATTCGTTGAACCTCGTTGGACGGACTTACTTATTTAGACTAACTAAACGGAACAAAAAAAAGTAGTCAAGCAAGCCGGACGGACCGATTGTCATAACCATTCGTTCGCATGTGTTAAGCAAATAGAGAGGTCCCCTTACTATAGTATTTCGTATCAGCGAGAAAAGGTTACCGACTCTTCGGCTCCGCGGAGCACTATTGAAGAGTTCATTGGGCCCACTGCTGTATGAACTACTGAACTAAATGAAAGAGGCTGGCTTCCTATTGGCTATGCAGCATGCAGAATGATATGAGCAATCGAGCTACGAAATTATCTACGACGTAAGCACGCACGTAACATACACTAGGATAATATGTCATTAAAAAGCACTCACGTATTTAAGTAGTTAGATAAGTAGGACGGCAACAGTTTCCACCCTCACTCAGTAAGTTTACGGTAGGCCAGTTGCGAGGTGCGCTTGCTTGTGTGCAAAAAGGCAGTAAGGCCACGGCCTAAATCACAGACAATGAAATGGAAGAACTCCATCTCTTTATGTATGAGCAAGCATTCCAGCTAGCAAGCCTATGAATGGAAGCTATCCCCAAAGGAGCGGCATTCGTTGTAACAACGACGACAGAGTCATCACCTTGAATCGCTCCGCGCCTAGGCTTGACTGGTTATATCAGTCCTTATATTGTTCATCTCTCGTCTCTTCGTTATCGCTGCGCCCCTCTCCAACCAATTAAATGAACCGGCAACCTTCCTGACCAACTTGGCTGCCATCACCGATTTCAAATCATGAATGTAACCTCTGGCAAAGCCTAATTATTTAGGGCGTAGCAGGCGCAAAGCGGCTGGAACCCGAGAGCTAGCAAGAGAATAGAAAGAATTCCATGTTGGCACGCTCTCTCCTATTGTAGGCTTATTTTCCACAGGACAGTTTTAAGGCAACGAAAATGGCTGCTTTATTCATTTTTGGTTTGCTATGAATTGAGTGTCGAAGAAGCGTTGTAAAATTGAAAACAGTTGGCACGCGACTGACGTACGCTTTGCTTTCTTCTAGTCGGATTGGTACTCGAGCTCTTGTTCCCAGTGCAATGATTATCTGGCAAGAACTTGACTAATTCTTCCGTTGTTTTCTCTTTTCTGTATTTGGCTCTGGCTTCGACTGCCCATGCAAGTGCACTGGACTTTCTTTGGAAACCGGCACATGCTCTTCGGCATGCGAAATTCCACCGTATTCATTAAACTTCTTTTTCTTTCCTGTCTCTTTCGCCTTTTCTTCTCTCTTCATTCGCTTATCTCATTCTCTTTTTTTGTTCGCCTAATTCCTTCCTCCTTCCTGTCTTTTTCCCTCTTTGTTCTGTCTCTTTTCTCTTTCTTTTTTCTTTCTCTGTCCCGGTCGAAGGCTTTTTGTACCATTTTCCATTTCTTTCCGGATGGATTTACTGACTAGCGAGCTGTAGACGACAGACTGGCTAGGATCGGATTGGGGAATGGAGCTCCCTGGAATTGGTTCTTGCGACTAGGCTGTGGTAGTCTCCACGGACGAGGGTTAGGGCGCTGGTAGGTGCGGGAAGTCTCTTGCATTATCCTTTTTCTTCTTTTTCTCATCTTTCTCTCCTCCTTTCTTCTCTCTTTCTACTATCCAGAGCCTCGAATGAATTCTATCTTTTTCTTTTCCCATCCACGTCCTCTATTCCAACTACTCTACCAGAAGGAACGCTATTCCTAGCAGTGGTCAACGAGAGCACCAGCATATAAGCTTCTCCTGTAGCCTCGTATCGGAGGACTGGAAGCACACACTCTTTTTTTTGTCAGGGTGTCTTTGTCCCGGGAACTGTCCAAAACTCCTCCCATGATGGTAGCTAATGGTGCCAAGATGGTTACAGATACCAAAAGTGAGGCATTGCAATTCACCTTACAAGGGCAAGCCAAAAAGATGTGATGCTCTTATATTATAGGTACAAGGATATGACATGATACTGGGCTGAGACTGGTTGACTAGTCTTGGCCCTATGACAGTGGATTGGGGAAGGGTATGATTGAGTTGAATCAAGGCCGCTAAGGAAGAGTGAAAACAATGGCTATCGCTGAGAGCGAGCCTCTCTTCTCTTGTCACAAGTGATCCAATACAACTGCTTGAAAGGGGAGTGGAAAGAAACTATTAGGATAAAAATACGCTGTTTCATCACCAGCTGCACCGCTTTGTTGTTCGTAACATGCCTACGTTACTCAGGAGGAGGATAAAACTACTTGAGACAGGACGCTAAACAGCTATTCACTTATTAATAACGAGAATTGTGACACTTTGTTTTACACATTGCGTAGTTACTCACTCGCTAGCTAGAAGAATGGGAAATCAAAGATGCTGTGCACTCTACTGTTGATGAACCAACTACGATTGGTTTTGGAACAAGCCGTACCTAGAACTCCTTTGCTTGTGATACGACAGATTGAAAACTGACTCTTTCCTATTCCGTCAATTCACTCCTTTCTTTCGCTAAGCCAAGGGAAGGCTTTTCTTTACCTGCCAAGCATTCCTCTTTGTCTCGGTGCTTCGAATGTGCCGCTTAACGAATGGAATTTCTTTAGCAGACGGAAAAACACCCAAGGAAAACCATGTGCAAAATCCCGACTACTTCTTGACTTAATGATAACTCCGAGTATGGATGCCCAGTCCGAGGATTGAATCGATGTACGGGTAATTACCAGACGGATTGAAGTGGGTGCAAACCAGGCATTTAACATATGAGAGGATGACCAACCGGAGTCCGAGAACTGTGCCCAGTACTAAACTTTCCCAATTTAGGCATTTTTTCATTTTTGAATTGATTGACGCGCTGCTAACCTTTTTCTAACGACTTATTAATCCGCGCGTACTTTGCGGATCTCTCTAAAATCTCTGTAATACGCGTTGTTAGAGTCTTTTTTTTGTCAACAACTAGAATCTCTCTTATACCCAACTAAGGAATCCCCGAGCTGCCTACCTACTTCAATATTTTCTATGTTCCATTCATCTGTACGATATCTATTCTATTTCATACATATTTCATATGTTGTGTTGTAGTAATTTAATCAATTAATCAATATGTATGGATTATCTTCTTTCAACTCTTTTTCTTTCCAGAATAATGGTATTTTGTTTAGGTAAGTAGTAGTAGTTGTAGAAAATGCCATAATTGTGTCAATTACTCTTTATGAATCAATTTTTATTAATAGGGTTCTAAGAAATTGAGTTCCTAGCATTATGTCGCGCAGTACCACTAGAAAGACTTCCTTGGTTGCGGTTGGCTATCCACGTCAAGATGTCAAGAACCTATTCTTATTCCTAAGTTTTCTAATTCCTAATCTAACATTCCTAATCTAACAATGAAACAAATTCAAGCAAGGACATGGTTGACCTCTATTTATTTTAGAAGTAGTACGAAACCCAAAGTATTCCCTAAGGCATAAAATCCTTCCCTTGGACAATTTCTGCGGGGTCTTCTCAAGTTAGGACAAAGTCTAAAGTATATAGATAGGTATGCGGAATCTTTGTTATCTAGTTCCGTGTAGGTAGAAAAAAAGATGCAAAATAACAAGCAGTATAGAGTTCAACAAGGTACATAAAGGGTGCAGGGGATGAAGACACCTGGCAAAAAGTTAATAGAAGGAAGAGTCATGGAAAAGCAACGATACAGAAACAGGAAGATATTCTCATTCTCTCAACATTAATCAACATGTTTTCTTATTTGAAAATGACTCACATATCTTGTATAGTCTTTTAGTTGTAAGTAATATAGGTTGGTAATATAGGGAGCTAGGTGAATACCATTCAGTCTCCGTCGTATCTCGACATCCTAACAAAATAAATACAGAAAACTTGTATTCTAATACTAACCCCGGGTGAAGTTGAAATTAGAAAAACTCTGGTCTTGTGTTGACAGGAATAACATTTTTGTGTTAATGTGTCCCTGAAGTTTGAGACAAGTTTCCATTTCTTCCTAACAAATTTCTGGGTGTTCTCCTTTTTTTGTATACATAATTAGAAAAGAACTAGAAAAAGAAAAGTTGGCACTGGCATCTTTACTACAACTCTATCTATCACCACCTATTTTATTTGACTAATAAGACAAATGCTAAAATACTAATTGCTACGAAAGTTTGACAACAGCTACTACATACAGGGTTTCTATATTAGTTAGTTTATTAGTTGAGATGAAAAAGAGAGAAAGAAAGGAGAGGTACACGTGAAAGAAATCTAGTTGAATACATAAAATATATGCGGTAGGATTACTAGATCTTATTATTTGACTAGTTGCTCTTACCATATTTCTTGTTGTTCTTGTTCGGAGAATGCACTGCCCACAACGTAGCAACAAATAAGAATAAGGAAATGTTTGTTCTAAATCTTAACTGATATTCCATTCTAGCTTTTAAGCCACCAAAAAGAATCTAAAAGAACTAACCAGCAAGCAAATGAAGACTAAGACAATCCCTTTTTAAGTAAGAACGCGTTTACCACATCCAAGTCAAAAACCATCTATTTTAAGGATAGTTCACCAGAGAGCAATTCTTCGATTTCGCATACACCCGAAAAAAACAAGTCAAAAAGAAAGATCTAATTTGGTTAATAAATTGTTGGAAAAGTTCTGACTGTGCCATTTGTATCTACTACGTTAAGATTAGAATCTCACTTTCTTTTCCTTTTCTCAACTCTTGTCCAATTCCTTCCTAATAAAGAGATCATTACCAACAAATTATACAACACTGAAAGAAGAACTACCACGCAATAACTCAGAGTCGTCGTGTAAAATGTAAAAAGCACAACTTACGTATGAGATGTCTTTAGCAATCCTGCCAACTCCGTTATAACACAGCATCTCTTCTGTATATTATCGTAACCAACCGTACAACAAACCTTTGGTTGTAGCTGTTTGTTGGCCTATATCTGTCTATCTGCTGCGTCAAAGAAATATTGTGACTTTTCTACTAATTGTACTAATTGTGGAAAGTCAAATCTTTAAGAAACTTCTAAATTGATTGAATGAATACAATTGTTTTCTTTGTTATGTCATTTCGGAGCGAGAGAAGAGTAAAGATAAGCAGTTAACATTAACAATTTAATCGCACGAAGTCATTCCTAACTGGATCTGGTTAGCAGCATTTAGAAAAAAAAGAATCTAATTACTGTTGTTTTATAAACTAGAAAATGACACAAACAAAAGAATCGTCAAATGATATTTGTTTTTTTCCATATTATTATCATCACAAGTCATTTCATTAAAAAGAAGTATAGGAAAAGTACTCGATCGATAACAGAGAGGAGAAATGCGATGAGTAACCTGCAATATTTTCATTAATAGACTCTAATTATTTGCCGTCTTCTCCCTTTTTCATTTTGATACATACGACGTCTATGCTCTTCTACTAATTGTAGGTAATACAGAATCTGTCTACTTCTGGTACTTTTTCTTAAGCCAGAAAAATGAGAAATAATAGAAATAATAATATATCTAGAGTAGAAATATAGAGTAGAAAAACTTTAATGAGAAGATTATTATGGGGGGAGTTCGCCAATTAAGTAGTAAGCGCAGTCTTCTTTATCGTAGCAAAACAAGGAAAAAGTGAGAAAACTCGGAACATATATTATTATTTTCATACAAGATTATTTACAAGACTCCAAATAAGGCCCAACAAACAGGATTTCTAAGCAGAGAAATAACACTTTACTCCAAACATTTTTGGATGTCATACAATTAGCGAATAAGGGTCTTCACAAATAAGAAACACGAACTGGTAAAATAAATGAAAGAAAATAGAAAAAGGAGAAGAGGGTGCAGAGATATATAAAGCAACGAAGTAATCATGTTTCCCAACAATCGTGTAGTAAATAATAAGTAATAATAAGTAATAGATAGAGATAGCAGAAGTTTCCTCCTATTTTTTGATTACAGAAATAATAATAATGTAATGTACGGAACACTACCTTATCACTCATAGGAAATAAGCTCTCTAATACATGCATTTTATACAAACAACTAGACTAGGAGGAGAAAAGCGGGAAGAAGAGAATTGCTTTGTGAAGTTATTAGAAAACACTCTATCGTGTCTATGTGATTTGTCTATTCAAATTTCCATATGGCAATGGCAGTTCCTTATTTCCTTCTCAGAGTTCAGAGTCTATTTCACATAAAGAGCACTGCTATAAAGTATAAACCTTATACTCCTCCCTTCTTCTTCTTATTTTTGAAATTGAGGCGTATAGTTATTGTATCCGTAAATCTAATCTATCACGGACGTAGTCATAGTGATGCAATAGATCTTCATATAATATAGGTGGTTAGTTTTCGGGGAACATACATATTCTTTTCCTTCCTAAAACTCAGCATTCTCTGTCATATCTTTACTATAAGAACTTTTACAAGTAGTTCGCTCGAGGACTTTTTTATACACTTTTCGGTAATCACTTTACTAATACTTTATCCGCATATTTACGTTTAGACCAGTAGTAGGAATAGTACACTCATTTTCTATTGTTTTAATAGGAGTTAATGGATAGATGCCCGGATACCATCGTTCCTTTCTTCTCAAGCATTTCTAAAATATAGAAGAAATAGATCTTTTCTAAATTATGTATGGGATAAGTTATGAAAACTACTAAGTAATGCTGCATTAATCTTTAGTTTCTCACCACCATTGTTCAGTTTTTCTTTTAGCTCTATGATCTGATCACAAGGGAGAAAATAAATAATCTATAAGATTTGATGAAGTGAGCTATGAGCTATCTAATAAAAAGGATACTTAACAACATAAGGGGTTGGTTGTTTTGTAAGAGATTATCTCTCTTGTTTACCTTGTTTACGCTTACAAAGAAATGAAAAATGAAAAGGGGTATAAAAAGAAAAATAATGACTAAAGCATGTTACAAACCTATAGTATAGTCCACCAAGTTTAGCTAAGCCAAAATATCCTTCCGAATGAAAATGTGAAACCGGGAGAAAAGGTAAGTTCATTCCTACCTAATAAAATAAAGAGTGATCGTGCAAAACTATTAAGAAAAACGAGCCTATTTCTAGAATCCACCAAACCTACCAGAAATACTAAAACGAAACCCGCTGCAATTGTTCATCATTCTTTAATCTACGTGGAATAAACAGAAAAACTATGAGTAAGTTCTCTACCCAATGAATAATGCGTATTACTTAGTGTCAGAGAAGAAGTACACTTCTATAACTCATTCATAAGTATGAAAAAAATGAAGGGTGAACAGCATGAAGAACAGGAAATAGAAGTGACTTCTTAGTTTCTCAAATAAAAGCAATGAAGGAATAGAAGAGAATACAGGCCTACATCAAACAAAGTGAAAATAATGTCGTGTATTATTATGTCATTTATGTATGATATAGAGTTTAGTTTAGTTGATTCTATTGATGAGATTGCTTCAAATACATCAGAAGGAAAAGGCGAATATACTAATTAATATACTTTTCTGATTTATATAATAAGAAAGAAACTAGAAACAGATACAAAGCTTGAAAAGTAACCAACCAAGATGACGAAATAGAGTGAATTCTTTACTATTATTATTAGAATATCTAATTCTAATAGGTCTCATAGTGGATACGTACTGAAGCTATGTTAGAATCCCGAAGGCTATCAATCAGCCAACCGTCTGCATGCGTTCGGCACGCATGCCCATGGAGAGAGGTGCCACCCTCTGAAGCTCCCCCCAGTCACACACCTATCCAGTTCGTTCAGAACGAAGATACCTCTCTCACGGGAATAACACCAGATTCCTATACGATCCATCATCTACCAACAGCAGATATCACATCACACCACTCTCCCCCTGCCACAGCATACCATTCGTGTGCTTGGTTTGCTGGTATTTGCCTTGCCTCTATGCCTCGAATGGACGTCGTATCCATGTCCGTCACATGGCATGGTCTACTTATGATCGATTGCCCGAGGCCACTGCATGCCGTTTCAGCACGGTTGTATGATGTCACACATGTATGTATTCATGTATTAATACAAAATAGAAATCGCTTAAGTAAAGGTTTCGCTTTTGCTGAGCCTAATCAACTCGATAATAATTAGCTTTGCAATGGATTTCGAAGAAAAGAAAACAAGTGTAGGAGTGAAAACCTGCCAAATCCAGAGCACTTTATTCGTTAGTTGGAGATCATAGGTTCGAATCTTCCCTTTATAAATGAGTTATAGAGTGAGGTGGTGTCTTGGCTGAAACTCGTCACGGCCTGGGGAGTCTGGTCGAGTACGAGAAGTAGGCCTATTTACACGATATAGAAAGAATTAAGAAAGAGTCCTTTATAAATAGCGCAATAGTAAGATTTCCTTTCAGCCAGTGTTCTTTATCTTCTCCCCTTCCTTTCATGTACTCTTACGAAAAGCTGTGTAGCATAGACCTCTCCTATATTGCACAGATCTCAGCGCAGTCTATGGTGGTTGTTCTCTCTTTCATTTAATAAGCCTTTCAGCGTCCAAGCCGAAAGCCTCCCGTCTACAGGAGTAAGCGAAACGTAGCGCGAGGGATTCTGTCATTTTTGATTTTTGCTTAGCGAAAAATTGATGTTTTGTGCCCTTATAAGGACCTAGTTATTAAGAAACACAGAATAAATAGAGGAATCTCAAAGCAGAGGAAATAACCCCTGAACACAAGACTCATATACAATATTCTAGGGAATTTTCTATTTATTATGCCAGGTATTATAGCTTAATAGACAGTAGTTAACAAGAGCTTCGACTTCGTATAGAAAAGGGGTGGGTCGATCTTGATAATGATAATTACGTTATATACTGATGACTAGTTTTATAACTACGCCTAGATATAGATCCGGAAATCTACCTTTACTTTTGTCTTTTTCTTTCTAATTCTTATTTTTTAGATAGCTAAGTTAAGAACTTCCAATTCACTACGCAAAGAGAATACATTTGATTCTAGTATTATTATATCGTATTATTCATTCCGAAGATTTCATTGTGTAAGTACGCAACCTACCTTATTCCTTAACGTGCTGGGAGAAATAAGGTTCTCAGTACAAACAAAAGAAGTCTATTGTGTTATCCCGTGTATCATAAATTTGACCGTCTCTACCTACCACAATTCTTTCTAAAATAAAAGATCAATCTATATTTGATCCTTTATTACTACTATTACTACACTACTATTTTGAAAAGAAATAACAGCAATATAATATAAATATAGTAGTGTCCCTACCCAACAACTAATAAAGAAGAAATTTGGCTTATAGGCTAGATAGAGAATTGAAACCGACTTACTTACGCCTTTCTATATAGAGGTGGTTTTTCGTTCAGTGCCTTACAAACAATTACCAATTAGTAAAGATTTCTTATCCTTCTCTGCCTACTGCCTATAATTAGAATAGTTGTTATTGTCGTTGTTTTGCTTTCAACCATTAAAAAGAATGAGTAGTGCTGTGGTGAAACTTACTTCCAAAGCTTCAACATTTGTTTAATGCGGATATTTGAGTATTGAAGTTTCTAAACGGAAAAACTATTGTAAGTGAATATTGAATTCAAGTTAATGCCAGGGACAGGACATAACACTCACTGTTTCTCATCATGGCAAATCTTAACAATAATTAGAAGGAATTCTGCTCTTTGCCTTTCACCTCTAATCTGGGTATGGGTGTACTGAGTATTTCCCCTTACTAATAGAAATCTAATAGAAATACTAATCTAAATGGATAGAATTTAAAGAATAAGTGGTTGTTTCCTTTAATAGCTGTAGCAAACTACTCCAAATTTCATTTTGACTTTGATCTTTTAGTTATTTGACTTTTGATGACTATACATTATTATCACTCTTTCTTTAGTCTCTTCTTTATTTCTCAAGTTCTTCTAAAACCCAAAGCCCAAACTAAATAAAAAAAAAAAAGAACTATGAATTATTCTCGGTACTCGGTGATAGCTAAAAGTTGTTTATTCTTGCATTCAGATATTTTTCGATTAATTGCCTATACCTATCATTTTTTTTTATCCCTTCTATTTTTTTCTTTTGGAGGTGTTGTAATCGCTGGTTAAAGCTTCTACCCTAGTGTTTCTTCTTTCAGATCGGATCGGTATTGTGTGCGCTTCTTATCTAATCAACCTCTATCTATTATATAGTTACTTGTAGATGAAATTTGTATAGTCGAGTCCTTCCTTTGTCTTCTTATAGGAGGTCTTCTTCCTAACAACTAATAACGACGAAGATAACAATTTATGCCGTTATCGAGCGATAGAGCAGCTATCAACTCAGGGATAGGGATAACATTTTTTCTCCCGTTTTTTCCCCTATAAATAATCTATGT
>JAYMSR010000008.1:0-69415 GCA_036897825.1 Plantago rigida
TCACTAAATACGTGAATTCCTTTTCCTAAGTTTACAAATAACCAAGGTTTGTTCTCTTTTTTCTAAATTCATCTACTCTTGCTGTCCGTTTTTCACAACGCAATCAGTGCAATACAATAGAATATTAGGGGATGTGCTCCTCAAAGCAAAAAAAAAAGGGTTTTTAATTCTCTATTTTTTCGTGATTCGGAAGTGTGGGTGGTCCTTGGATTGGATAGAAATAAATAGAAAGACAGAATATCTCCTTCGTAAGTATGCAAATAAAACGAAGTGTAAAAAAGAGTACCTTCTTTCTATGTCTAAATTTAAAGCGGAATCTTTAGACTACTTTGACTATGTGTTTTTTTATTCACAATAGAAAAAACCCTTACTAAAAGAGAAAGGATTGTGGAACACCCGTGAAACTTATTGTTACTTCTTTTTTGCTTTTGTGCTGAGGAAGAGGATAAATATTTTGCATGTTGTATACTTCACTCTTTCTGTTTGATAGAAACTACACCAACATCTAATATTCCAGCCAGCCAATAGACCAAAAGAAAATATAGATTTTTTGGCTTTGTTAAACTAAAGCATGACAATTCTCCCTTTTTGACTATTTTTCTTGCTCTACTTTAATGTATGAACATGCATGAACTTAGTATATGACTTAGTATATGAAATTGGAATTGGCAAAAACTAGGGATTACTCTTCTAGTGAACGTGTATTTCACCTAATTATCTTTGTATTTTGGTGAGTAGTTAGTGATGCTTGAATATGTCTTGCTGCCAGGTTGACTACTAAATCGAAAACACATATCATTGCTGCCTATAGGACAACAACTTCCTCAATACAATCTCTTGAATTTCCTAATTACCCTGTATGTTAATTAATGGACTTCTTTATTCTTTAATTAATAAAAGAATAGAAAAATGAATAAATAGAAAGAAAGAGCTTTTATGAACTATATTATTCTAATTAACCCTTTCTTTTCAAAAGCTGGTTGTAACTATGCATTCTGGCCGATAATTTACAGTAAAATAATCACAGGAGGCACGGGTGGGGTGGATACTACTTTCTTTTTCTTTATACAATTCCCACTACAAAGATGAAAAGAAAAGGATGAAACTACATAAAAAATTGTACAGAACACGTCTAGTGTCTAACAGAGCCAAATTTTGATTCTTTCCCTTTTTTGACTTATTTGCAAAATAGGAAAACTCTATAGTTATTCTAATTGAGAAAGCCAAGGAGTTCTAATTAGAAAGACCTCGTTGACTACCCAAATATCTTAGTTCCGAAATGAAATGGCTTTCTTCCTCTTATCAAAGGATTGTGTTTTTGTTTAACTAATTAGACCTAACTATTTCGTAAAGGTTGGAAATGCACTCCGAAAAATCAGTTCGACGAATACTACAGCTACAACTAACTAAGTTGTTCTATTTGACTCTTCTATTAAAAAGCAAATAAGATCTATGAAATATGGAGATATTCTATAGAATAGGACGGTGATTTTTGTACGGATCTCTTCTCTTTTTTAATAATAGTGCTCAAAACTACAGGCATGGTTATTTCTTTTTGTAAACAATACCAAAGAAGTTTCTTTTGGTATCTTCCTCTTCAACATTTCTTTTTTTTATTGTTATGTTACTAAATAGAGGCCTGTTCTTCCTGAGACGAGAATCATATTCCTTGCTAAAGTCATCAAGTCCTGTAATTCGGTATCAAGCTAAGGTATGGAGGTATCTATATTTACGTGCGGTTAGTTTCGGTTAGTTGGATAATAATAAAAGAATACAAAAGGATTTCTACCCCGGACCAAGTATCGGAGATTATGGAGTAAGGATAAATAAGTCATTAACAAAACAGTCAAAGCGTCTACTTCTTAGAGACAAATAATGTCATTTAATGTGATTGATTTCTAAAGAAAGAGTAGTCATAGAACAATGTCAAAATAATCTAAATAAGGATAATCAAAATTATGCTATGCACTTTCCTCTGATTCGCCAAGAGTCGTTTTTGAAACTCGCAATTTCTCACAATTTTAGAAGAGACTCAAAGAGTCACTAAGAATGAAGAATGTAGTAGTATTTATTATTTCTAAGAAAATAAGAAAGCAACCTCCTATCCAAGCAAAAAGGCCTGCATAGTAAGTATTTCTTCATCTATCAACGCAGTGTTTTCCCGTATTCTACTTAAGAATTTCATTCAGGATTGGTACTGTTTATCCTAAATTAGAAGCAATTTGCTAACAATGTTGCAAAGTATCTAAAATGATCTGTACATTTGAGACATTATTAGAGACTTTTCATATGATAATGAAAGTCTAATAAGAAGAGAATTGTAGCCTTAAGGTTTCCTCCTTTTACGTACGGATTCGGATATTTTGATTAACTCGTGTCTTTTACAAAGGACTCTGCTTGCTTGTAGGCTTATAACGAAGGGGTAATAAATCCAATCAACAATACTCTTTCTATTTCTAGGGAAGGAGCCTAACCGGGTAAAAGAGATTTCTACGTTGACAAAAGAAACATAATACACGAAAGAAAAGGACCAACAAAACAAACAATAACAATAGAAATCACCAATGACAAAGCCAACGCCGGAATTGGACAAGCATCTTATTAGTCTTGTCCTTATTTCTCATTTGACCATTACAAAATTGAACCAATAACGGCATAAATCTTGTACTATTATTTACTACTAAGTAAGCCCCCTACCTTGGCTAAGTTATAACACGCTTTTTCTATGATTTTTTTAGACGTAGTAAGTCCTGTGTTGGTTTTCGGATTGGTTACTAAATCATCTTTTGCAAGTATTCCCTTACTAGATTTTTTAGAATGTTCTCTTGTCCCAAAATAAAGCTTTCTTTCATATGCACGCCCTCCAGTTTCTCTTCTAACTATGATGCATGGAATTTTGGATATCGTGTGCCATACGAATTCAACGATGTTGGAGTATGATCCACGAACAATTTAGACTTTGCTGCCTCTCTTGTCCTCTTTGTATTACAAAAAATGGAGCTAGGCTGTTTTCCAAGCAACCAACTACTTGCAAGCAGCCTACGAGTATGATGATTTCATAGCCCATCTTTTATGTTTCGATTATATATAGCAGAGCAGACCTTTTGTAAAGATTGAATATTTGTATTGTACTCGCAAGACAGACAAGAAAAGAAAATCCACAGGGATAATGAATTTTTTATTACCGCTGACTTGGGCCCAAAACACTTTCATTTGTGCAACAAGCCGATTTCGACCCCGAAGACTGACTTCCTACCTTATATGTATGGATTATTCGTTAGTTAAGTATTGGATTCTCCTAATCCTCTTTATTTTATATAGGCTTGGCATTGGCAAAGTTTGCACTCTTCCTTTGAAATAGGATCTGATCTGTCCTAAGCTAATTAGTTTCGTATGACATTTCTCGTATTTCTATTATTAATTGACTAGTATTCTGCTTTAATTCTTTATGACAATCACAGGGCTTTCTCTACATTCTGGTTTTGCGACTTAACCTTTTTTGATCCAAAGTGTGAGTTTCGCTTTTTTATAGAATAGAAAGAAAAAGAAAATTCCGAAAAGCTTATTAATTCAAGAGGAGCCTCATAATCATAATAGAGAAAGGTCAATTATGCTAACGATGTAGAATACTTTTAACAACTAGTGAGAATGGTGGATCCTTGTGTATATCTCTATTTCATTGTCTTCTTATTAGTTTTTCATATTCTAAACAACAAAAACTGCAGTAAATAGATCTTTCTAAGATTGCGAGGAAAAACATCATCACCAGGACAATTCTCTTTACCCTTAGCACATAAAAGCTTGGGTTTGGTTGGCGCCTTGTACCTATAATAGAAATAGTATTCATGCAAGTATAGAACACTAATATAACGTTACTACAGAATACAAAAGAAACAAGGCTCGGATCAGACTTAGTTAGCTTAGTTAGTTTCTTATAGTACATGTGCTATGTTATAAGCTAATTCCGGTATACATTTATTTACAACTATTTGATTTGTTGTCACGTCTTGCGTTAAGTCATTCATATATGTAGGTAGATATCTAGTCACTTTGACTTTACACGCGAGAACATTGTACTTTCCAGCAAAACCTCTAGAAAAACTTAGTATTTCTTGCTTAGCCACTTCTTTTTTCTGACATACTCTTCGTAAAAAGAACGTAAATGAACTAGTTGATTTAGGTAAAGAATATTTCTTTATGCTATGCCAGAAAGTTACGTTGATAGTATGCCTTAGTGACTAGAGTAAACGTGATGTTCTGTCCGTGAAAATCATGATGTATGTAACCTTATTCTTTCCTTTCGGTTAGTTCTTCTGCACTAACGGCCATATTTCTCTTTCAAATAGAAACTCCTTGTAATGTCTATTTCTAGTTTTCTGTATCAACAAACCCAAAATAAAGAAAAAGAAAGAGTGGACTCTTTCTCTGTCTAACCCTTACTTACTACTTACCTAATTCAAAGAATATTCTAGTCTTTATTACTTTATCCAGTTGCCTGTTTGGTCAATATTTGCCATTTCCTCTCCTTGCTTGTTGTTTACGATCATAGAGTTCACGCACAGCCGATCATAGTTTTTAGATGTTTGGTTTCGTAAAAAGGCAGATTTGGTTTCGTAAAAAGGCAGATTTGGTTTCGTACATAATAAACAGAATCAGCTGGTTTTGGACACATAATAACACATAAGTCAAGGGAAATTCTTGCGTGCGAATACTTATGCGTGATGAATCAAATAGAATATGTATAAGGTAGAAGTCAATTACCACTAATTGTTGGTTATCGCACTAAATAGAAACCTTCGAGAAAAACGAGTCATAACAAAAGACCAGGGTGTCTCGTATTGCTTTGTATGACTTTTCCCAAGACTTGGTATAGATTTCTTCCAAATTGCATTACCTTGTATTGTATTGACTCTACGTGACTATTATGAGAATCTTTACCATCATTGCGCAGCGCAGGCTAGTCTTTTCTTTTTTCTTTGTTATTGGTGGAGAGATAGAAGTAAGTCGAAAGGATAGTAGCAGAATCTCGGATATAGAAAGACACTCATAAGAAGTCAAATTCCAAAACAACTCCATATCGAAAAGCAGGTAAGATAAAGGGAGCTGTGTCATAAAAGAAATATAGCGGAGTGAATCATTGGTGATTTAGTTGAGATAAGAGAATTAGGTATCCACTTCTATGTTGGAAATTAGAAAGAAAAGAAAGACAAACATTCTCTAATAGTCGACCAAGTACAAGCTTTGGCTACAAATTTCCTTATGATCTGATCTATCAATTGTTATCCGCTCTAGCTTGGCCTTGCTTCAAGTCTTCCCTATTAATTACATAAATGAATTACATAATAATATAGTCAATTAAACCACCTTAGAGAGGTCCAAAGCTAGGAGGCATACCCTAGGTTGTAATGTAAATAAGTCAGATTAAGAATGTCATTATTGTGAGATGCTTAGACACTTCATTTTTTGACCTCTCTTTTTTCCCTTTTTTTATTATGACCTAGTAGTTGTCCAGTCACGCCGAACTATTGCCTATAAGCAGTATCAGTATAGAGCAGTGTGGAGTAATGGTTCCGGTTGTCGCAGCCAATCTCATATTATAGTCTTGTATTGCCTAGTTAAAAGAAATGTCTTAGATTTATAGATAGTAAGAGGAAAAGGAAAAAAGAGAATAAAAACTATACACTTTGGGTAATACTATATTGCAACGTGAATGCAATGCACCGTACTTGTGTCTTATCTACGAATTAGCTGTGTCATTAATATGACCCAAGCCTGTATTCTTTTTTGACCTTTCATTCACGAAAGCCTAGCCTTTTCGCGTGCCTGTCTTGGTTGTTTTCTGGAGTTTGGTCGTTATATGCCAACATCCTCTTTCTTATTTTGGGTTCTTTCATCTTGGACGTATTACGTACGCCTTTCTAAAAAATTCCTAAGACTGATTGCCTAGGGCGTCACTTTAGTTCACTATTATTTCCGAAGTCAAAAAAACCATAAAGTGCCCCATTCTATTAAAAACAATGAATATCATTTGCTTTTGCTACTGGTGAATGACGTACGAGTAATGCATCTGTCTTTTCTCAGACAAATAAAATACCCACGATAACATAGTTGGCAAAGAAGCAAGGGTGGAAAAAACTCTACGCTCAAAAAGGAAATAGTAAAGAACGGGCCAAGCAATGACTCGACTATGTGAAATCTCAATACAATAAAAAAAGCCGAGTAACCTAACCAACAGAGTATCCAATCTATTTCTTGTTGCGGTTGATTGTAATTTGCACGAATGTTCACCTTTTCCTTATGACTTCTTCTTTATGAAAAAGCACAAACAAAGTTGGCGAATATCTAGTGTCAGACCTTTTCACGCGGGTTTCTTATGATGACTTCTGATTTGCTAAGGCTCGAGAAAAGAAGCGAAACTCCGAAATATTTGACTACTTTTTCTAAATGGGACTACTATAAGACTTCGTGATGAAATATATGCCATAAATAAGCCAGGTCTACCTATAAATTGAAATTGACAGTTGTCTTTGAGGAAGAATCATTTCTTGCTATGCTCCGCAGATTTTCTCTTTTCTTTCTAATTCTTTCGAGAATGATATATGAGAATTAGCTTTGTTGTAATCTTCCACTTATGTTATGTATGAACAGTGAGCTTTGATTTATCCTTCATTCACAACAAGCATATTCTATTAGTAGGCTAAATAATCTATTTAGGAATGAAGTTAGCTCTTGTACAACAAGAATTAGAGTTGACCCGTAAAAATGAGAAAAAGGATTGAGGAAGACCACAGATCTCTAATAATTTGGTACATTAATACAGAGAGAAAATTCTACTCGTATCAAAAATTTATGTTCTAACAAATAACAAACACTTTACGTGGTGTAGAGAAGTTTATGTATAAGGAGTGCCGTTACGGTTGAATAGAAGTTTCTATTTTTTAGGCACTGGTTTTCATTTCTTTTCCTTATTGGTAAGTATTAGTAGGACCAACCCATAGTAATACTAAGTCAATTCGACCATAAAATAATCCTCACCTATGCATGCACCACATTTAGAACATATTTTTAGTTGACTTAAGACTATGGAATACAAGTATCTATTCATTCATAAAAGAAATAGAAAAGCTACTCTCATTTTCACACCGAGTGCTGCAAGATTTTCTATGTTTTATCTGTGTATACAACCTTTTTCTGCCATTTGTCAAGTATCTTTTCCCCTAAAGCCTTTTTTTTGACAATAAGAAATAGTTATGTCCTTTTCTGTTAGATCCTCTTTCTATCTGCCCTTCTTTCTTTCTTCTGTTTGGGCCCTTATTTGCATTTTCTAGCTTCCTCCCTTTTTCTTATTTCTCTTCTTGGGGCTGGCCTCAGGCTGTCGCCTAGCCTTCAACATATCCATTCTTCCTTTTGCGTTCTGCTTGTTCTTTTCTCTTTGTCCTTCTTCTCTCTGTTTTCTTCTCTTTCTTTCGCTCTCAAAAACTTTTGCACCAGGGGACTAATGACTTATTCATTTTTGGCCGTATTTCTAAGAGAGAAATGCATTTTCTTTGTTTTGCCTATAGCTAGCGTCGACTTGCTCATTTTTGGGATCCTCTCAAAGCACATAAAAGAATTAGGATGAATGCCAATGATAGATGAAGATTTTCTCACAACACAAAGAAAAAGAAATAGAGAAATTAATTAGTCACACATCGGTAAAGAAGAGAGAGAGAATAAAAAGAGAAAACGAAAGAAAGACAACTAATTCAAGAGAAATTCCTAAACTCTAGAAATAGAAATGAACTAGATCGTTTTTTATCAAACTCAAAGGCAAACCAAAGCAAAAAAAGAAAGGCTTCTCTTCTAAACTAACCCCTTTGATTCGGAAACAACACGATAGAATGCTCTTCTATTTCTTTTTGATTCCTGACATAGGAGATTGTATTGGTTGGTGCCTTGTGTCTCTACTAGCAAAGCTAAAAAAAAGCCTTGGAGTCAAAAAAAAGAGTCAAATAGGTTGATGGCTGCCATTCCTATGTATAACTAAATCCTATCTATCTATTTAAATCTATTACATAGTTCTAATTACTTACTATTCTTACTATCAACCTATACAACTATGAAAATCTTCCTAATGAAATGAATTAATATACCATAATCCAGCTGGGAAAGAAAGGGGAGCTTAAGAATCCTTTTCGGATGAAATTCTTAAGAAGATGGACAACATAAATAAGACCAGGCTATCCTACTAAAAAATAGAAACTCACGGAAATAAGGAGTCATGCTACTACCAACCGTCTAAAGGATTCCCGAGCTTGTGAATGAATTTCATTGACTATGAAGACAGTCGTCTAAAAGAAACTAGGAATAACTCTAGTATAGTAATTAAAACCTATTTCTTATTAGGAAGTTCTTGTCGAAATATAGAGTTTGAAAAAGAAAGCAAATCCAAAACAACTCCTTGTCGATTATAGTTCTAAATAATTGGGCTGGGTAAAGGAAGGATACTCCTGGAAAAGGAAAAAGAATTGGAAATAGTGTATGTAGTACTGTGCACTTACGAAAAAACGGAAAGATAACACCCATAGATGATATATAATAGAATATGATTTAAAGGAAAGCGTCTTCCATATAAGATATATATATATATATATATAGAAATAGATTAAGGTAATTAATATGACTCTTGGAAAGATAGAATATCACCGCGTGAACATAACATGTTGTTACGAATGTAACTCCCTCCCGAGATATCGACCACTATTCTAAATAGAGTAAGGCGGAGAACTCTTGTTCATTGGAGCGCCGGAGTGCGGAGGTTGTTCCCATCATTGAAGTCAGAGTGTGGGACTGAGCCTTCCGAATGAGAAAGAAAAAAGTGCAACCTTTCCGTTGGAAAAACCAACGCAAATATCATATTGACTTTCTCTCGCCCTACTTCTAAAGATAGATAGAAAAGGTTGGAGAGAGTGAATGAAATTATCTCCTTTTCTAATTCTTTCTCCCACACACCTCTGCCCTCTTTCACCGAGGAGGAAAGAATAATCTTCCAAGGCGAGCAGAGACCTAAATTTCCATTACATTCCTAAGCTTGCTTTCTTGCAGCAAGATGATCAGTCCGAGAGTGCTGGAGAAAGAGAAAGCGGTAAAAACCTCTCTGATTCGGTCACCGAGCAGTCGGACGACTCTTCAGTAACCCAGGATGACCCGACCCCTTCGACGCTTCTTTCGCTCTATACCCCTTCGGAGGTGGAAGAAAGTACCAATTTCTATTTCTATATAGTAGGGCCCCAGAACGCCAAAAGGTGGGGGAGCAAGAGTTGTCACGATATAAAAGAGAAAGAAATAAATGACTCGTCGGAACCAACGATTCTCTCTTCTTAAAGAACCTATATCCTCCACACTTAATCAGCATTTGATAGATTATCCAACCCCGAGCAATCTTAGTTATTGGTGGGGCTTCGGTTCGTTAGCTGGTCTTTGTTTAGTCATTCAGATAGTGACTGGCGTTTTTTTAGCTATGCATTACACACCTCATGTGGATCTAGCTTTCAACAGCGTAGAACACATTATGAGAGATGTTGAAGGGGGCTGGTTGCTCCGTTATATGCATGCTAATGGGGCAAGTATGTTTTTCATTGTGGTTCACCTTCATATTTTTCGTGGTCTATATTATATCATGCGAGTTATAGCAGTCCTAGGGAATTTGTTCGGTGTCTCGGAGTTGTAATCTTCCTATTAATGATTGTGACAGCTTTTATAGGATATGTACTACCTTGGGGTCAGATGAGTTTTTGGGGAGCTACAGTAATTACAAGCTTAGCTAGCGCCATACCTGTAGTAGGAGATACCATAGTAACCTGGCTTTGGGGTGGGTTCTCCGTGGACAATGCCACCTTAAATCGTTTTTTTAGTCTTCATCATTTACTCCCCTTTATTTTAGTAGGCGCCAGTCTTCTTCATCTGGCCGCATTGCATCAATATGGATCAAATAATCCATTGGGTGTACATTCAGAGATGGATAAAATGGCTTTTGACCCTTATTTTTATGTAAAGGATCTAGTAGGTTGGGTAGCTTTTGCTATCTTTTTTTCCATTTTTCTTTTTTATGCTCCTAATGTTTTGGGGCATCCAGACAATTATATACCTGCTAATCCGATGTCCACCCCGCCTCATATTGTGCCGGAATGGTATTTCCTACCGATCCATGCCATTCTTCGTAGTATACCTGACAAATCGGGAGGTGTAGCCGCAATAGCACCAGTTTTTATATGTCTGTTGGCTTTACCGTTTTTTAAAAATATGTATGTACGTAGTTCAAGTTTTCGCCCGATTCACCAAGGAATATTTTGGTTGCTTTTGGCGGATCGCTTACTACTAGGTTGGATCGGGTGTCAACCTGTGGAGGCACCATTTGTTACTATTGGACAAATTTCTCCTTTTCTTTTTTGCCATAACGCCCATTCTGGGACGAGTTGGAAGAGGAATTCCTAATTCTTACACGGAAATTCAAAAAATGAAATAGGAAATCAGTGTGAAAAATGAAAATTTTGACACCAATCATTTACGAGTGAGTATTACACCAAGAATTGACAAGCGGATGAGTTTTCTAGTTGGCTATGTTGATATAGCTTAGATAAGGAAAATCTACGAGAAGAAAACGAGCCATCCTCACCAATTGCAATTAAGTCATTCGAACCTACTTTCGGAAAATCATCAGCAATGGATAAGCCAGCAGCATGCAAGCTCAAGGGAAAAAGCGGGGTTTCAAACCTCATACCAAGAGAAAGATTCCAAACAAGTACAAAGATTCCATTTTCTTTCTAACCAGCATACGCAAAGCAAAGAACGGAAAGGTGCTTTGTACCTCACTTCGCTAAGCAGCGAGAATTGTACTGAAGCTCTCTTTCCAACGCCCGCCGATCGTACTACTTCATTCTTAGTGTGCTGACCAGATACCCCACCAATAATGAGCTAAGAGCCATAGCAAGAGATATAGCGTTGCCTTCCGGCTGAGTGAGCTCATAAACTGGCGAATCAATTCATTTGAAAGAGAAAGTCGGGTCTAGCTGATTTCCGAGTTGACCAATGATAGATAGGTAGGAATGGCAGGACCTAAATGAGCTAGGCTTCGTTAGCCTTAGCCAGTTCTCCTTTTAGAAGCTATTCTTAATGCCGCTCGGGCTCCCAGAGGGCTCAAGGAACAGATGATAGTTGATCTTACTCAAAGAATCTAAATATAGAGATATGCTTTATACCAGTATACAGCAAGAACAATGTCAGCCAATTAGCAAAGATCAAGCGAACTCACTCAACCGTACTAGACCAAAGACTGAACATTAACATACCTATAAAAAAAAGACCAGGCAAGAAGAATGTTCGCCTACCTGGCCTTGCTGTCATGTTCACTGCTACTGACATATGAGACATCCCTAGCCGCCCGTTTTCTCCCATTCAAGCCAGCGTAGGGGACGAGAAAGGTAAAGAGAAGGGGCCGTCGTTGGTGCGTAACAGAGCTTTCCTATCGACGATCTTTCTCGGTGCATAAGCGAGGCTTAGCGGTCGAAGTACCGCCCCAATAGACTTTGAATAGCTTGTACGAAAGGACTTATGAAGAGGATTTTCATAGAGTATCCATAGTGAAATCTTGTATGCAAGTTGGCACAGCGCTTTCGCTTTAAATCAATCTCGCTCATCTGGTCTGCCCGGTCAAATCAGCTCTTCTGCCTGTGTATCCCATGCCCGGTGCCGTTGATCTGTCTGATGGGAGAGATCCACCAATTCCTTTATTTCAATATGTTGGAAATGAAAGTTTAATTCAACTATTCTAGAGAAGAAGAATATAACATATGAAATAACAAATATACGAAGATAGTCAATATGCCAGAAAGTAAACCATGAGCAGGTGCAGGTAATGAAATTGGCGGGAGTTCCAACATAGGAAGGCACCCGGGGGTCTTTCTTCCTCTACTTTATTCCACTTCGTTTCCTTCATATAAATAGACTTCTCCTGTTAACAAAAAAGAAAACGGATACCGCGGGGGTACTCGAGGTTTTCCCTCAAGAAAAGCGTGTATTTCCAGTTTAGTAAGAGAGAAAGACGAATTCCACTAGAGAAACTGGAATTGAACTCTTTCATATGAATTCAACCTATAGAGGAAAAACAAAAAGTAGTGGCAGGAAGCAGCACACCAGGAAGAAACCTTCTTTAAAATAGTCCAATCGAGCTGCCGCCCGACTCACCGGCCTTCTTTGTCTTTGCATTACCCTAGTTCCAACATCCAAATAGCCATAGGAGAAGCTGAGCTAGCTAACCTAAGTCCGTAGCTAAAGTTCTCAAAAAAGAGTTCCATTCCCCTTCCTCGTATTGCAGGCAAATCCCGTTACTAGTAGTTCTGCTTAGCCCACTTGCCCGAGCACACTCTCAACTTGTAGATGCGCCAATCTCCCTCACTGTGGGAATCCCTCTTGCATCTGATACCCTCTTATTATAGGATTCATCTTTTTCACTCACCATCAACAGGAAAGGACAGTGTGGCATACTATTCTATACGATGAATGTGCAGCTACTTTTGAACTTTCTAACTTCAGCTAGCTGACTGGTTTACTACTGGCTTTCAACCCTTGGACAGCTATCCTTGGCATGCGTGCTACTGGCCCGCCTACTGAACTCCTACTGTCCTGCTACCAAGCATTCTCTCTTTACTCGCCTAAGGGTGCACTAAGAAAGATTGCTACAACGACAAAAGGAAAGAGAATGCACAACGAGGGCAGAAGCAAGAATCGAATTCACACGCACAAGAGACTTGCTCCCATGTAGCGAAGAAAACCTAAGGGAGCTTTTTTATAAGGCAGAAAGAAAAGGAATGAAACTCGCTTAGCGCTTGTGCTAAGGTAGGATTTCAGCTTCCAATCGGGCCTTATTCCCTTCAAGGCTCTAAAATCAAAGAGATTGTTGAAACAACATTTATTAATAAACGCTGGAACCCTTCTTGAGCTATGCCTCGAAGGGTGATCTCTTGCTTCTACAACGTCGTTGCTACGCCTACCGTAATACGTAACCTGTCGGTCTTCATTCCTTCTAACCCTTGATTGAGCTTCCTAAACGGTTGAAAAACTGCCCACCTAGGACTCTGAGGTGAGCTTCCGGCTTTATTCTACCTATCTAAAGAGCTGTCTTACGCTAGCTACTAGGGGAAAGCCATAGTGAAAGCCGATTGCTACTTTCTTGCCTTGGGTGGATTGGTTTGAATAGCCCTACCAGGGGAGTAGGCATTAACGGTCGAATAAGCAGTGATTCCTGCTCGGCACTTGCTATAGAAGAAGGAGCAGTTAGCTCTAACGGGACTGAAGTTACTTCAGGGGTTAGCTCTGCAAATGTTGAAAGAATAACGGCAGCTAATGAATCCGCATCTGTTGGAGGAATGGTGGAAGGGATCGATCCCATATCCGGTGAAAGGCCAAGGCAATAAAGAAGAAAGACCAGGCGCAAGGTCAATGATTTAGCTCAAGGCTAAAGGCTATTATTCCTTATTCTTGATAGCATTGGTCTCGGAAGGCCATCGCGGGTCAGCTTGATGGCAGCTATCCTGCTCTGTTTGAGAGAATTGGAATGGAATTTGTGTGGTTCGCTAGCTCTTTCTTTTGAGGAATAGTCAAGATGGGCTTAGGAAGGCATTACCACTGGAGGGGCTTATCTTACAACTGGCTGACAAAATGGAGAAGGACTGCACTGGAACTTAGAGGGATTATGCTGGCCTGGTAAGAGATTACAAAAGGGCTTTACCAACCTGCTCCAGATTCTATTTTCCACTGAATCTTCTGCTCCTATCGTGTTAAGCATCAGGCTGATGATTCCCTTTTTTTTTTTTTTTAGGTGTCTTTAGTTGCCGTTCTCCCACATTTCTCAAACGAATAAAATACAAGCGAAAACGTTGCTAGTGACATATTTTCTTATTTCTCGCTGTATCCTGACATTTGTGCGACTACTCTTTAAGTCGGACGACTTCAATTTGTTTGATTATCTCTTTTCTTCTCCTGCATCAGACCTACCAACGACATTTCTTCTTAGTTTCGATTATGATCAATTTGACGCACCACCACGGTATACCCTGCCTTTAAGTTCTTTCTATTTCTCCAAAAGGACCGTGTTCTTACTTAATCGCCGAGAACGTCATTCTATATAAAAAGATCGCAATACCTCTGCTCTGTACTCTAATTGTCATTGTCGTCTATACCTTACCTTATTATTATCTTATTATTAGAAATATCTTATTCTAAGAAATAAGAAAAATACAGAAATCCAACATCTATTTCTGCGGAAGTACGATGGGGTCCTCCAAAATAGTAATCTAATGTAGCTAGAAAAACCTATTTGATTTAGAAACTGAGTAAAACAACAAAGCCAAGTCTTAACTATCACGTTAAATAGAAACTTATGTAAATAGCGTAGCGTACCTTGATGCTGGGTACAACTCACCAAATCAAAACCAATTTTGACGCGCAGGATTTATTGATTGTGAAGATCAAAGTAGATTCTAATAAGAAATATAGAACAGAAAGCCTGGAACTAAGGAAACAAAATGATCTTCTTCTAGGATTATTTCAACATTTAGTTGACTTTTTATACAGAGTTCTTAAATTCAAAAAACTACTCCAGTTTTCGATTCCACGGAAAATGTACAAATTGAGTCTTTCTTATTTGATTTATTGTATAACATAGTTGTCACTGCTCTTTGCAAACCGCATCCCTTGCTCACAAAAGGACACATTAACCGATTTACATTATTATTTCTTATTTTCTTATTATTCATTTCTAGTTCGGTATAAAAACCAAAGGAAATCCCCAAGAGTAGGATATGCATAGATTCTAACCCTTCCTACTATTACGAAGGCGCGTGATTTTCTTATCCTACTACGTATCCTAGGCGTTTGCTCGTGTCTTTAGTTAGCGACGTTGTGTACAATGAAACTGGCCTGTTCCTCTATCTAGTAATCTATATAGTATCTATATAGTAAATAAATCAAGTATATGCCTTATTAATTAGACTATATCATCTTAATCATCTTAGATTAGAAGCAGCTATTCAGGATCTACGCCTACACTTTCTACAAATATGCCTTTGTTGGGCAATACACGAATAGAAACCTTGACGAGATGATACAACTAATACTAAATACAACAGAGAGCGATTGGAAAAAAAGACTTGGAAATAGATGATTTTGTTGGTGCAACTTTCGTTTCTAGTTCGACGTAAGAACCATCCCCACACTTGCGAGAGAAAAGGAAAAAGTAGTTGTATACAGTAGTTAGGTTAGTTATTAATGACCTCCACCCGAATTGATTTCGTATTGCAATCTCCATAATATTCTGTATTTATCCTTTCTATAAACTTTCTATAAATTATGTGTTTCTATAAATAAGACTATATTCAAAATATAAGGTAGAAAATGACAAATTAGAAAAATACAGTAAAAAACGTCAATTCCTTATTATCGCAGTAAACGAGAACTTCAACAAAGATTGGATCACGATCAAGATACCTATCACCAAGTGAACTCCAAGTTTTATGAACAAGACTTGTTAATTGCGAAGATAGACTAGAAGTATAGGCAAAAAGTCAGTTATAAGCCAATAAAGGATATATATAGTGGCATATCGATTCTCTATTCAACCATTTCTAGTTTGTACTATTGACTTATTACTTAACATACAACATTGGAATTTATGAATATTGATTCTTATTTTTTCTTATTCTTTCCTAGTTTCTTTATTATGCTCTTGCTATCCGTGGGAAGGGCCTTCTTCTCACTTCTTGAAAGAAAGTACTTACTGGCTGATGTCATTGATCCTCTGTTGTTCCTAGTTCGTAAAATCAAAAGATGGGTAAAAACTCTTTGTAAACCTCTAGAAAGTTCTATTTCTTATTATTATCCACAGCTGATATTGACTTAGTCTGTTTATTCTTCGAGATTAGTACATTTATTTCTTAGATCTGCGCTATGAGTCTTTTCTAGTTGTAAATAGTTGTAAATCAGTTAGAAAGTGCTGCGTCTCTACTATATATAATCATCGATAGATATAGATAGTTAGTTTGATTTTGAACTTGCACCTGTGTAGAAAAACTAATAAAAAAGAGGAACATATGCATGCCATACTAATAACCTATACTTTAGAAAAAAGAATAGTTAATAAATAACAGACAACTAAAAATACATGACTGAAGAGGAGACGAAAATAAGACAAATACTTAACTCATTGCTTAGATTAATATTCCTACTCCAAAAGTAGAAATATGAGAAATATGTATACAATCCCTTTTGCGGTAGTTGTTTATAAAAGACTAGAACGAAAGAATTTCATCTGTAATCGTGCTTTCTGTAATCGTGCTTTCTGTAATCGTGCTTTCTGTAATCGTGCTTTAAGCTATTAAGGCTCATAATTGGGATACTAATATAACTCGACACCACATGACCAATGACTCCAGAAGAAATTCTCTTATATAGTGCTCTAATTCTATATGCTAGATAACTACCACCGATCTCTACCGCTTATTGATTGATGATATATAAAGACAAATATGAAGCCTTTAAGTCTCTTTAAGTCTATTAGCTCTATTATATTATTAGATATATATTCTATTAATTCTAATAAAAGGAGTTGTAGTGCATTTTGATCAACCTTTTTTTTTATTTCATTTAGAAATGATCTCGCATGTTGTATTGATGGCATAGTATATAACTTGTAGTTGTAATGTATAAGTAATAGTTGTAATGTATAAGTAAGATATATTGAATAATAGAATTTTGCTTATTGTATGTAGGTATGTAGTAATTCTAATATACGAGTAAACGCGCACCTATAGTGTCTATGTTAGATTTTCTCATTTGTCTTAGATTAAGTCTGTTTTATGCACGAAATTGTAAAGATATAGGCTCTCTCTTGAAATGAGAATTGTATCCAAGTTGCGGAGAGAAAGAATTACCCGAATATGCCTGTACCTCGAAGAAAAAAATGAAGGAGTAGAATACACTGTTGTAACTTGCGCGTTTTTCTTGGTTGACATCATTGAGTCTTCGTTGTTCGTAATAAATAATTGGTTTTCTTCCTTATTTTCCTAATATGTTGTTAACATTGTTACCACTACTATTTTGAACCACCATAACACTACTTCCTAGAAATCGTACAGTTTGAGATATTCCGAAATGAGATTTTTTTGCGCTGGTATTGACTCCTCCCGAAAAGAGAAGATCTAAAAATAGAATTGGAAACATGTCTTAAGACGAATGAATAAGAATATTACTGGGACTCTCTCTACTAAGACCAAAAGCAGCGTTCAGAAGTAGAAATCTAGTTTAAGAACTCTATTTTGAATTAGTATCTATTTAGAAAGAGGCAGTTGTAGTTAGTATATGTAGTATATAATATTCTATTGCGCAAAAAAGGAAAAAGGGGTAGGCTTAGTTTAGCTTAGTTCCTAAGAGGTATGAAAAAAAACTGGCTTACAACAGAGGAGAAATGGCTATAAAAGAGCCATTTATTAGATTAGAAGAAAAAAAGATTACCCATCTAACATTCGTTCAGCTAAGAGCACCTTCAATTCGTAATGCGTCGATTACAACTTATTTCTACCTTTTCTATCTTGTTGTTGACCTTTTCATTTTTTATTAAAAAACGTTTTATTTCTATCTTTATCCTTTACTATAGTTTAGTTTGTAAAAGAGACAGTTCCTTTTTTTTTTTTTTCTGAATCACCGACTCCAGAAAAGAAAAAGATAGAAAGCAGGCATTGCGCGGGTAGTACTCTTTCCTTTCCTATGCTTGTTTAGGCTACGTACGCATACTTAGTATTATAGCTAGAGAGAAGAGTATAAGAAGTTATTTTGTGAAAAATCTTCCCCCCCTGAAAACTATTCCTTGGAAAATGGAGTTGATGTACTTTGAAATTCTACTCCATTATATGCTATATGCGCTACATTTGCTCTTATGTTAGTTAGCACCTTAGATTGTTTTATAGTAAAGATAAAGATATAGTTACCACTACTGTATTATGAATGACATTATTTATTTGTTATTTGTAACAAAGAAAGACACATTTTCCTTCTTGACTTATAACGTTTGATCTAAAGTTCATTATTTTATTAGTATGTTATTATTCTTTGAAACCATTTCTTTCTTAGATCTATGCTATCAGTTTCTTCTCCACTTAGAGTTATGACCCCGCCCTGTTTATGCCTATTCCCTAATTAGAAGTATATGCATATGCCTTAGTAGAACTATTCTATAATAAAAAGAATATGTTGTTATAGGCAGGCTTACTTCATTTTAGGTAGAAAGAGCCTCGAGTCTGCTTGCTGAAGAACTAAAGGGCGATTCGCTGGAGTTGTTCGTCTATGTACGAAAAAATCCATTCTTGAAAGCAAGATGATCATAGTTTTTAGTTGAAATAAGTGCGCTATAACTCTCACTGCTATGTTCTATATAAAGAAAAGAAAGAAAATAAGTAATGTACCATATTTTTGATTGTATGTATTAGAAAGTCCTTATTTCTCTATATCTCGCCATTACTCTGTATTGATCTCCTCTTTCCACACCTCCTCTAATCTAACTAAAAGAGAAGCCAGCCGTTGTCTCCAACTCACAAACGTGCTAACCTCATTGGAACCTAACTTGTAGCGGTGGGTGTCCTTAAAACTAGATTCTATATTTCTATCAAATTGATAAGAAGGCTTACTCAATTTAAGAAGGTTGAGCCTAAAGAACTAACTACAATTACATAAAGAACGCTGCCATATTATCGACTACAGTCCGAAAAAACAGAAGAAATGACAAGATTAGGTCCTATTCGTGAATATTCATTCCTTGCTCGTGTAGAGAAATAAAAAAAAGTCAATAAGCGCATTTATTTATTTCTAGTTGAGGCTTGTACCGCTATACGTTGTCCATAATATTATATACTTGGTCTCCACGCCCAAAAATTCACTAAGTTCTTATATTAGTAAACAATATAGTTGTCCTGCTACGTCTAAATAATACGCCCAAAAAAACTCGAAAAATCCTTGCTGCGCGGATTTTGATGTGGTCTAAGATTAATGTAAATGATAGCTATAACGCGATATTATCAAAAGAAACTTTAGAATATATATATATATATATATTAGAATGCTGTTACTGTTTCTAAAAACGGACTCTTTTCAAATATAGACGAACTCTAAATCTAAAACTAAGCAAACTTTTCTTTTCATTCTTTGGGCTCAAAAACTCTGCTAAAGGAGAACTTACAACTAATAGAATATAGAACAAATGAGAAATTCTTAAAAGGTATACTTCTGTGACGTATGGCACTTGGCATCACTCTAGTAAGGGACGGAGAGCCCATAGTTAGCTAAGAGATAGAAACTCTAATATATCGCCTAGTAAGTATATAAAGCTAATATTCTGGGCGTGCAGTCATCGTGATTGTATAGGCGGTTATGTAATGGTGGTCTAGTATATAGTAGTTATAGACAAGGAGGTGGTGGTCTTATTGTCTCTTTTCTAAGATGATCGAATCTAAGAGATGATCAAAGTAACTGCCTATAAATTACGAAAATGAACTACTGCTGTGCAATCTGTTTCCAAGAATGGGGCATGTACGAACCAAAATTCTTAGCAAGTGTAAGTGTAGTTTTTTTCCTTAGGAATCGGTGGTTGTTCTTATACTTACGTCGAATTCTATTTCTGCAGCAAGAATCGATGTTTACCGATAAGGTCTAACTTTCATTAAGCATGGAGGCGGTTATTCCAATTACAACGTACTTTCAAAAAATATGAAAATGAACTCCTCATAACAATGATACTGGTCCCAAAATATGGATATTCGAACATAAACGAACCCAGAAACAACTATAATGAATGACTCCGTTTTTAGTTCTTTAGGCTCTTCAAAATTGGCTAAAACTGTTTCTATCTAATTTCATTATAACAAAGTATACAAACAATTATGGAGTCTATATAATAGACATAGTATTTAGTAAGAGATACTTTGATAGGACGTGGGACAGCCAAGCAAGGAATAGTTTTTATGAATTAAGAAACGAAGAGTGGTGGGTGGATGTCAAGCTAGTTAAAAAGATATTTGGTTCAGCCGACCAAGAAAACGCCTTTTTTGCAAGCAAGAAAAATATGGTTTACACAAACGGTAGCAAACACCATGCATGGGGGGAATAGAATAAGAAGTCATCATAAATAAGTCCTTAATAGTATTACTAGAAACGAAAACAGCACCTACAGGGTAATAAGTCCTAAGGCATTTTATGTTGTATAATATTGTACTGATGTAGTAGTTAGTAGTAAAGAAGAATGTCGTATTTTGGCCCAATTCTCTCAGAAATTGTCAGTTGTTGGTGGGTTTTCTTTTAACGAAGTAAACGAAATAGATATATATAAATGATGGTTATGCTAACTAGGTAATCCAAGCACTTTTTCCAGAGGCTCTTTTCGACTTTTTTTCTTTTGGCTCAACAAGCTCTTCTATACCTGGTCTATAATATAATGAAATATCTTAAATATCATAGAATAGTTCTAAGTCAAGGAACTATTTCTTCATCTATATTTATTTTCTTCTTAAGACAAGGGGTGGTAAGAACGGAAGACTAGTTGTTATATAGTTGTCATAAAATAGTATCAAATAATGAGGGTTACTTCGTTAGATACGAGCAAAGGGCCACACATAATACAACATATAACGTCTTTATTAATGGCAAGCATAATCTAGACTAAGAATAAATCTCGTCGATAGGCCTAGTCAAAAAAAAAGTAGAACGTGTAGTTATTAGAAAAGGCTCAGAGTAGTAACGAAGTCATTAATATAGAAATAGATAGAATCGGATATAGACACGGAGAAGTACTAACTAATAACGAATTTCTAACGAAGAATAATTCACAACCGGGATGGATATAAGACCAACAAGGAACAACTATGCCGCGGTCAAACATACATAATAATAAGAAATTGCGGGCTTATTAATTACGGGTAATCCCTATCCTACAAAGCTCGAAGTATAATAGTAATAAAACGAAAGAAATAGAGAACAGAGAGTGGACGGTATAGATATTCGAATATAGAACACGGGGAAGGATAAATGAGGCTAACAATTTGTGTCATCTTTCCTCTGGGAGTCGGTGAGTCTTAGAACTTTTAATAACAAATCGTGAGTCAAATGTCAAATTATGTCGCGTTAATTAACAAATGGTTGTAGTTAGCAAGGAAATATGTCTGTCTTTATTTATCGCTCAACATAAAAGAGTCGTAACAATATCGGCATATACATATAAAAGGACTATATCTCGAAAGCAATTTCCACCAGAAGTTTTTTCAGATCCAGATTTTGACTAGAAACTAGAAAGTCATAATATATATAAAGTCAATTAGAAAGAAAAAAGAATTCTAAGTTAAGTCGCAAAGAAGCAATGTCTAGGTATACAATATGCTTGATTTGTCTATTCTGGGTCGTCGTCTAAAAGATACACAACAAATTCTAGCATTCTGTGCGTAATAGTCAAAATGGAAATAAAAGAGTAGTCAGGCATAATCATAATAAAAGGGCGTACTTAGTACTTAGGTCAAAAAGGCGATCCTTATTTTCGGATGTACATTTCCGAATACAAACGAACTCTAATTCTCAGCAAGTGCAAGTCTAGTTTTTTCCTTGGCTCAAGGGCTTTTTTCTTTTCTACTAGAACTTCCTATAAATAAAGAAGAGATTCGAGGAGTCATTAAGTCTATAGTCTATATAAATAATATACTTAATAGGGCTACTATTTCTTAGTTGAAAGCAACCTTGAAGGAAGGCATAGGCGGGTTGTATTCCAATCCAATTCCAAAATGGAACCAGCACCTTGTGAATGAATTCTTGCACAAAACACGAAAAATGTCTACCTACTAAGAGCATGTCTCTAAGAAAATAGATGTTGTATAGCTGTAGTACTGGGTAATACCTATTATTCATTCGTCCTAATATGTACATTCCAATTCTATTTTTGTCTCTAGTCAAATTCTTACTAGCCAAATTATTTCGAGTTATAAGGTACTAGATTTTCCTAATTCCAAACAAATTCTTTCACGCCGTAACCGAAGGAAGAAGGTAGCTCTTTTGGATTTGTATATTTTTCGTTTGGCTCAAATACGCTTTCTAAGGAAAACTGCCTATAAGAAATATAGTAAGAAATAGAAAAACTAAAGAAAGAGAGTTCTATTCTAAGGCATAGATTTCCTTTTTTTCTGAATAGTCAATAACGTAGGTGTGACTCCTCGCCCATAGAAGATGAACTGTATGCAACAGGTGGAACGTGTAAACGCTAATAGACTGCTATCTTCTTAGAGAGGACTCATAGTACAAGGTTAAGACAGACAACTCACTGTCGGATTATGGACAAGGGTATACAAAACAAAAGAAATCATCTATTCTTGTCTTGGTCGTCGCCAAAGATACATATACAACAAGTAATGACGGAAAATATGTCTAAGGGGCGCTACTCATACCTCTTTCTTATTTTTCTTTTTGTGGAAAAAATACTAATGAATATTAGAGCATCTTACATAGCATAGATAGAATGTAATGCAAGTGTATAATTAAGTATAGCATATTATATACTTTACTTTTTAGAAAAGAATAATCAATAATTAGCACGGGTTTCTCTGTTCCTGTACTCAACTCAACGTTTCTTAGTTCTAGTATAATGGATACCATCTAATCAATTTACGTTATAGCGAAGATTTTATGTGTCATAAGTCATATTATTTCTTTATTTATGGTTGTATTTCTACAACGAGTTCATTCACCTTTTTTTTTTTTTACATAAATTTTATGCATCCCTTTAATCGTGCAGGACACAATCTATTGCTATTACTACAGCAGAAGAAAGGAAATAGAAACTCCGAAAACTAGAAGAACCAAGAGCCCCAGATCCAATATCGAGAGGGCACACTCGTAGGGTAGGATTGATTTCAAGAACGGATTTGTATGTTATGTATTGTATATTATTCTGTTACTGCCGTTTCTCTTGTCTTATTTCCTATTAGCCAATTGCTTTGTTCAGTAGACTTCTTTTATTTAGGTGAGATTGATAGGTGAGATTGAATTCCATCTATGTCTAAATTATGCCAGCCATTTCCTCTGTGAATTAGATGTTTCTTATTGTAATTATTGTCAAAATAGAAAGGAATAATGGCGTAAAATAGGGTCTTTTAGAGAGATAGTATAGTTTCTCGCTATACGTAAGTCATAATTGAAGGTAACTAAAAATGTCATTGATAGGTTTGGCACTGCAAAAAAAGGAGAAACTCGCAGTTATCTAATTCTAATATAATAAAAGGAATGGATGAATGAGATAAGAATTGGGCATGGAGTCACAGGTCGGACATATCTAATTATGAACAATGTATAGATGGCGTTGAAAGTCAACATTAAAAAGCTTCTTCTCTAAGAGCAAGGAAGAAATATTTCCAGAGCTAAGGTCTAACTATGCCGTTTCTTCTCTTTTCTATTATGAAAATAGAGTCATTTCCTCCGTTTTCAAATTCAAATCATATCTTGGTTTATATTAGAATAGTCTATTTACCGCCTAAATGTGCTGCTGTATTTACTAGGATTGCTTAGTTATAGTCTATCCCTGCAATCAACGAATTTCGTTCACAAGAACCAAAGTTCACAACATTGGCACCACAGCCTACTCTTTTAAGAATTTCTTATTTAATTATTTCATACGATAATCAAGAATTGGTTTTGTTTACTTCAGCGTATAATTTCATTTGTAATTTGACTTTCTTAGTTTGGGGTTGGATATAGTTTTGATTTATAGATCTTTTCCCATTTCTTTCTTTTTCAGCTTCCAATAGCATAGTTATATCAAAATAATTCAATAGGTATAGACTGCTGTGGTAAACAACTATATCACATTAGTAAGAAAATGGGAGCTTACTGGTCGTTCTATAAGTGAGGGTATGCTCGTATAGAAGAAACAAGGTACCTAATTAAGAAGAGAACTCCACTAAAGGAATGAGGGCCTAATATCTTATCTAGAAAATATCTATAAAGAAAGAGTCGTATGCCACAAATCGAACTATGAGCACTAGATAAATGATGTAATACGCCAAAAAACGAAACACAATCACAAGATATGTATGTCTACTTTGAGAATTTTAGACAAACACAACGTCACTCTTAGAGAAGGGACACACTCTAAATAGAAATAGACTAATTATGGATTTTACCTAGATCACTCATTCAAGATAAGATAACCAAGGTAACTCGGATATTTTTCCTTTTCAGTTCATGAAACTTTTTTTTCTATCTAATTTTCTATAAAACAAGGAGTGGAATAATTGTTGAGCTACGAGTCAAATGTTTGAATAATAAGCTAATGAAGTCCGTACTTTATTTTCTTTTCTCTTTAGAATAGAAATCATGTTGTAAAAAAGGAACCGGAGAAAAGAAAGGGTTACGTGTAGAAGTGGCACTCAATTAATAAGGGACAAGAATGACTTAGGAACTGGAGTAGAATAGTTTGGTCTAGTCTAGGTCTATTGTTGAAGCACAGTCCTTTCTATTTTCGTAACATAACTCTATAATATCCAATAGAATATCCAAGATTGACTCTTTTTGGGTCTTTAGTTTTAGTTCTACGCAAAATATTTCGTGCTGTAGCCGGTGGAGGTAGTCCTTTAGAAAGAGAAAGAAAGTATGGCATACATATGAATAGCTGCTTTTAAACCTTGGTTATTTCTTATTATTATCTCCATTTCGCTCTTCTTACTTTTCCGAATTATGTATAGGTCAAAATCTTTGGTTAATCTATCTTCGTAATTAACAAATTCTGTTCATAAAAATTTGTAATTCGTTCGGTTATTAATAAGTACCTGGCATCACAACCCGCTCTTTTCATAAGTTCTCGTGTAATAGGATAAGCGAGTTTTTGCCTAGTTTATTTCTAATTTGTGACTTTAATACTATGTCTTCCAGTTCATTCTATTCATGTGACTCGTATATCTATCTCTTATCTTAAACTAGGCACCACATTAACTAATAGATTCTCTATATTCTCCCACATTCGTTAAAGGCATAAGATCGTCATTTTGAGTTTCATAAGAAACGTGAGCAATAACCTCAACTATAGAAAACAGGATCTTAGGTAGAAGAACGTTGTAAGGCCTGTAAATGTAAAGTGATGTTCGAGTTTTCTCTTGTTTTTTCTTTGGGCTCTAAATCATAATTTTCTATCTATAATAACTACTTTTCTAAAACGAGGTCTAATAAATAGTTATACTGAATATAAAAACCAGCAATACTGTGAAGAGGGTGATGAAACAACCTAAGGCATACAACATTGATGAAATAAATAGAAGAAATAATCAAAGAAATAAATAAGTCGTCAGCAAACGGAGCATAGTCTACATAGTAAGTAATATAAATCGAATGACTTCCCTTTGTTTTTTGTTCTTTATCATATCTTTTTTTTTTTTCTTTATTTCAATTCAATAGATTTTGATTTTTTAGAAAAAACGCGTCCTATCTCCTTTCGGTGAACAACGAACAACTCGGGGTAACAAATAAAATCAATCATCTACGTAGGATAAGTTGCAAATGCCTTCTTTTAGAATATTTGACTTCACTTTCTATAATAATCTATTATTTCTTATTATCTACTTACTATCTATATATATTCTATATATTATTAATATATTCTATATATTATTATGTAGTATTCTTTGCAATGTATGCGATTTACCAATTTTCGGTTCACTTCTATTCTAGGCGAATGAAGACGATTAATTCTGGAGCTATTTTCCAACACAGATCAATTACTAATGAATATTAGGCAAAAATAGCATAATCTAAGAAGAAGTATAGCAAATACGGAGGAGTCCAGTACAGAAATAGATTCTAATGAATCGTTAGTTACTTCAATCAAGCCTTTCCCTTATTTTGATTCTATTTCATAGGAGAACACAACACTACTAATTACTAGGATTGCCTAGTTTTCTTATAGTCTACCCCTACAAGCGACAAATTCCTTTCATAAAACTTGGAGTGCATTCGTCGAGAAGTACCCTGCGTAATGGCCCGTGATTCTCTGAAATTTCTATTTAGTGGAGTAGTCAATAATTGACGTTGTTTTCCTCAGCTTCTAAAATTTTGACCTTGTTGTTTCGTTTTATATATCTCTTCCTTACCGCTTATTACGCTTTTAGCTTTCCATTTATTTGTGGAATTCCTTTTTTTATGCCTGAAAGTGTATAGGTGTATAGGTATAATGTTATTGTTTGTTGTTATATGTATATGACTATCGCCTTTTCTGGGGATTCCCTATCTTTACAAACAAATCAAACTAGAAACTAGCAAATAACATAGTAAGGATTGTTGCATTATATAGCAATAGCAAGTAAAGTATGTAGGATTCCTGGTAAGAAATATTTAGTTGTTATTAGGCAAATACACGTTCTAGTTGTAGATATTATAGATAGGGATAGTACATTTCCTTTGTATGCTGCTCCTTTTTTTAGATACAACCACGCATTATTTCTATTTAGTGTGATAACCAAGACTTAGCGATGATTAACTTCTCAGTGGATAGGCGTTTGAAAGTTGTGGTGAGTGAAAAAAGTATACGTATATCTATTTTCTCTTATATTCCTAGGAAATCAAATAGGGTTTTTTTGATTATTGCGTGCGGGGTTTCCTTATTCCTTTGTTATTTATAGAGTGCTGTTGTATTGTAAGTGTTTTATGATATTTCTTCCTTTTTTTTTTTTTTTTACCCTATACCACCTATAAGTAAGCCTAAATAGACTCTAAATAGACTAATATAAAGGACAAGAAGAATAAGGAAGGTGTTGCCTCAATGAATAATTTCGAATATCTAAAAAATATCTAACTGAAAGAGCAACCCTAAAAAATATGACATACTATACTATATAGTTGCAACGTTACCTGTACGCCAAGTCCAGCTCTAAACAAATTATTTTGCGTTATAGATTAGATGTTGTTTTCCCGGATTTCCTTTATCTTTTTTGTTTGTTTACGGGCGAAAATCTTTTTGTTACTTCGAAGATGTTCTGACCTTTTTGAATAATAGCTCTTTCTTAGTTTTCTTTGTAAATACTATGTTCTATACTTTTCAAATTATTAACTGCGGGTATAGAATTCCACGCTTCTTAAAAGATAATAAGAAAGAAATAGTAAGTACCTCGTAGTACTTAACATTGTCTTTTTTTTTGCTGTGTAATAATAAAGGAATTTGTAGGTTGTCTCCTAAACTGTTATCTCTTGCTAGAACATCATGTTTTTTCAGGATTAGAAGATCTTAAAGAAAGAAGTGTCCTCCCTAAATTTATGAATTATTAGAATGAAATGATTTTTTGGAAATCAATTCCTTGCTTAGTCCTAGTGCAACGTCTTCACAAATGGTTATACTGGACTCCTTAAGTTGTTCATAGAGGTACATTCTTAGTTTCCTTGGTTTATTCAACTAAACTATATCTACTAGGTCTTTCACTACCCCTGTGGTGTAATTCGAATTTCGATGATACCACTTCTCAATCATACGCATATAAATAAGATTTTCCTGTGCTTCTATTACATTCTAGTATTAGTAGTTACATATAGTACTACTATTGAATCTAATTCTCAGCAATGTACGAGTTTTGACCTACTTTTCGACTAACTCTCGTCTAAGTGATGATAATACTTTATTATGGGTGAGATTATTAACAACTATAAGACATTGTTTATAGCGAGGAATCCTGTTGTTGTGTAAATTGATTAAAACAAAGGAAACTATTATATATACAATATACAACACAACAAATTCTTCTATTTTCTACCAAGGTGCTTTCTATCTTCGTCTTTTAATAGAAACGTTAGGTGTAGTATGTAGTAATATTTCACAACCAATAAAAAGTCAAAGAATACATATTCCAAGACATCAATTTTCATCCCAAGTCATTTCTCAAATAGACTCTTTTTCTTCTAGGCGTGTCCAGAAGTGATTGTCGAAAGGAAGGACCACCTTTTCAAATTACCATTAACGCGAGCATAATAACGATTATGTAAATATCGAAATAAAAGATGAGGTTTCTATTATACTAGACTTTCGAATTGAATCCACCCACAGCTTCTAATTTTGCATAAATTATCTTCTTATTGCTCTACTTTTTTTTATCTTGCACACAAATCAGTCGTGTCTACGTAATGCGTACCTTTTCGCTTCTATTTTTAGTGCTAGATAAGAGTTGATAAGAAACATATCGACTAAAACACAAAGAGACCCTAGGGCAAAGTTCATGCTGCAACGTATTAGCCCAAAAGGAATAATCTCTAACGCATGAAAAAGAAGGAAAGATCCTAAAAGAAAAATAGGCAAACATGGCGTCCCTAGCACATAGTGTTATTAATGAAAAAGTTGAGTGCTGAGACGGAAAAAATGTAATACGGTAGGAAATAGATAGATATACCTCTCTCTGAGTATAAAAGAGATTTTTGATATACAATATTTAAGCAATAGCAGTAGATAGATATCTCTGTAGTTCCTAAACAAAAAAAAGTGTACGAAAAAGACACGTATTAACCGGCTTTATTATTTAGTTTTATATCTTTGTCCACAATCAGCAGACATTGCTTTGTGACTTACTTAGTTAGTTAGTTAGAATTCTTTGTTATTTGTTACAGGAAACGGTCTTACTTTAACTTTCTCATTGACTTTATTAATTTCAAATTATTTCCTCTATCCTTTATTTATTCGTTTTGATTAGTTAGTTGTTGACAATGAATTGGAGAATCTATCTTTGGTATGCCTTTCTACTGCATTTCTCTTACTAGTTCGCTTTCTTTCCTATATGTTACGTTCTACCAATATGAATATGTTACAGTGTTGTTACTATGTCTAGTCTAATATGTCTAAGTCTTATTTATCCTTCTCTACTTCTAAGTCTAAGTATAATGGGTGTTGCTGCCGGTATATCTTTCTTTACTATACATCCTTTCTGGATCTGATAGATTCTGTAAATAGCTAGAATAAGAAATAACAGTAATCCAAGTTTCTAGATATTAGATGTTCTGTATGTCTTCTTTGATCTATATCCTATACCCTATATTATACCATACCACATTTGTTACGGAATTTCATTCTTTTCTTCTTCGCTTTTATTACTTTACTGCTCAATTTGTCTTTCTTCATATGCTACTTGGGAACTCCTCCTTGTTTTGTTTGAGGTTTTTGATTGATTCTTAACTAACACGTTATGGAAGAATGAATGGAGATATCTAAGAAAGTATTCACGGGTATATAGGATTAGGATAACTTTACTATGTATGGATCAGAAAAAAAGAGAAAAGGAAAAGGAGTCTTAGATCACAGTTTAAGCAAGAAATATGGACACGTTGTCATGACTATGACTTTGCGTATGTTTTTGTTTAGTCAAAGAATCCATTATGGCCTGTATTTCATCTGTTTATGGAATCGTTAGGATTTTAGCCTTGGTGCCTTGGGTATGTTTCTTTCTATTTATAGAGACGTCCTGCTAGACTTTCTTTTTACACAGATTACTTGATTATTTTATTAGCTTTTTTTTTTCACAACTCTAGCAACCTAATATGCCAAGCTTTTGGGGATGCCTTAAGGTACTGTGGATTCCCGAATATCTATCTATTATACCTACTTGCAACTATTTCAATTTGAGTCAAAATAATATATGTTATAGCAGAAATCCGTTCTAGGTGGTGATCCCATAGTTTAACTTTCTCGTGCACCTGTACTATTTCTTTTTTTTGACTAGCCAAGATCTTCTATTTAAATTGTTGTTGTTCATACATAATTTGAAATGACAATTTAAATACAAGAAATGAAATAAAGAGTCCTTCTTTGAGATTTCATCTATGTGTAGATTTCTAGAAATTTGATATAGTTAACTAACTTGCTTCTTTCTTCCGTTTCCAGGCGAACGACTCGGGTTTTTTTCTTTTTGCAAATGACAATTAAGCGCTACTAAAGAGTAGAATTTCTAGGAATTTCCTCCTGGGTAAGTGCCGCTTCTACTAGGAAAAAACGAGATATGGGCAGCAACTAAGTTTCTTGTTGAAAGAATTTTCATAATGTATCTAAAAATAATGTATATAAAAAACGAGCTTCTTCTTTGCAAATTACTCCAATAAAATCATGCTGCGGGTACAAGTTGTTGTTATGTATATGTATGAATGATTTTCCTCTTTTTTTTTCATTCATTATTCTTTGCATTAATATCCTATAATCTAAATATCCTCACACGGATCTTTTCAAATACAACTTTTTTTAACTAAGCTAAGGCACAAGTGAAGATTAACAACAGCAATTTTCTAATAATAGAAATAGGTGCATGAATGATGACACAACAACCGGTAAATATAGAAATCTTTTCGAAATCTAGTTCTACAAAGGATTCCACAACTATCATATCTACTATCCGGCCAAAGAGAGTATAGTATATTAATCAAATAGCAAATAGTGTAGTAGCGTGTATCTAAGATTTTCATAGTCTTTTTCAAAGTACTTGTTACGTTACGGGTTTATTTCTTAGCCGTGATTTCTAATTTCTTAATAAGGAAATAAGTCAATCTAGAAATACCAAGTATCACCTCTAACGTCACAAGATGCCCTTGACTCAGCCAATAATAGAAAATCGACTCTTATTCTATTTTCTTCATTTTTTAGGTATTGCTACGAGCTTTCACTTAACAGATATAGCACTTATGCAACAAAGTCTTCATCATAGAGAAACAATCAACAAAGAATTTCCCCCAAAACCCGAATATAGGCGAAGAAGCAGAGTCCACGAGTACTTAATCACAGCCAAGAATAATATTGTTAATACATAGCATAGATAGTTGAATGGAATACCTATGCTTATTATGTCTGCGTGCTGCTATAATATAGGGTTAAGTGTATACTGTGAGTACTCCTTTGCTTTGAACGTTAATCTTTGTTGATTTTCTATCGAACTTGAATCTGTAACCAGCACTAAAAAGCAATGTATAAACGTCCATACTTCAGCTCAGCCACTTAGCCGAAAGAGTAGATAACACATATTTTTCCAAGAAATAAAGTAAGCGAGAATACCAAGGGTCAAAGCATTCCTAGCTCTAGTAAGTAAATAGACATTTACCCGTAAAGAACAATCTAGTTGAAATAAGAAATACCGACTACTAGAAAGATATCCTTCTGCAGGTACCAAAAAGTCAAATCTACTGTCTGTTGAGATATTTTGTTCGGAGAAAGTGCATCTTTGGGATCAGAATCAAAATCATATGCACTCGTTTTTATAATGAGTACGCCATCATTCACGTTATTCGCTATGTATGTTGGATCACCACTTCCATTCGGACCATAGGGCGCTTTTTTTAATAGACTCCTTCTATAAAATAGAAAAAAGTGGAAAAAGGATTATTCCATTATTGTAAAGTACAGAATAAATCACTTTCTAGAATTTCTAGAAGAAAACTGAATCTAAAAGTAATGAAAAAGGCAAAATAAGTTGTAAGGAAGAGTTCTAACAACAAAAAATGGAGGCGGGGAAAAAACAAAGGCAGGAACTAATTACTAGAAATTCATTGTAACATTGATACCTATATCTTGTAATATGACATAAAAAGATGAGGTCAAAGTGTTTACATAGCCAGATATTAACACTAAAAAATTCACACGGTATATGACCAAAAAGCTTACTAAATCAAAGTACTCCTCGATTATAGAACGTTATATTCCAAGTTTTCTGTATAACAACCAAGCATGTTGTATTCTTTTCTACGTCTTGTGAAGAAAAAAACATCTAACTACACTTCTTCCCTATGTTTGTTGTGAATAGCAAACAAGACAGCCCAAAAGATGATAACCGAGCAGCACATATATATATATATATATAGAGAGAGAGAAAATATTCTAAATAGCAGCATGGTACTTAAATGAACAACATGAGGATTGGCAAAAAGGGATGTGTATACTGATTCAGAGAATATATTATCCCTAAAAATAATACCTAATAAAGTGAAAAAATAGAGATGTTAAAGTCTAAATTCTACCGTTGCCCGAACAATATCGATTATTGAGGAAGCATTCTACTCTATTTCAAATGGAAATGATTCCTATACTATTGAGGGATTCGTCAATGTCTAATAACATTCTAGTTCTTAGTCAAACTTAGGTTTTATTACCACCGCTTAGAATAGAGTTAGTGAACAGTTAGGTAAATCCTCATATGTTGAAAGATAGTTTGAGTCCCATCTTTACGATTTCTTTTTCTTTGACTTCTTAGGAAACTATTTCTTAACTATCTCTTTTGTTGAGTGACATCTCCCTTCTATTTCTAGTCAAAGCACTGCTTACTGATACCTGTGGTTGCAATTTCTCCTTACCAATCAATATTGCTTTACGATTTGCAGTGAAGGGAAAAAGGGTCTTTGCAGCAACAAATTGAGAATAATTCTATAAATTAGATAGGCATCTTGATTGATATCGAATTTGATAGATAGAAATCCATGTTATTATTTTATTTGTCTGTCAAATTATACGCGGGAAGATGCTCTTTATTAGTTTCTATTGAATTAACGCCCTATCTTACTTTTTCGCAGAATACTACTCATTTTACAAACCAACATAAGTCTAACAACGAAAACCCCATTTGCAATCACCATAATCTTTCATCCAAGAAAAATGTAGTAATCTAATACACATAAACTATACGTGCTCGGGAGATTTGACATTCTTCATCATTGTTTTTTTTGTTTGGTTATCCTTTTATAAGCTCTTATACTACCAAGCCTATTCTCTAATGGGTTATTTATGACCTTCTTTCTCCTCCTTATACAAGTTTTCTATTTCTATTCGATGCAAATCCAACTAATCCTAGATTGTGGGCATGGCTCTTTCTTGGCTGACTTGTAGAAGGTGCTTTGCTGTATCTATATTTTTTCTCTGGATTCTTCTTAGACGTTGGTCAAATTCGTGACTGGGGCAATAAGGAAGAGGGTGCTTTTTCCAGCAAGAGGTAGGACTGGATATGGAATAGCTTTGGTGAGATAGAAGAGGCAGGCAAAAAAAAAACACACATATGAAATTAGAAATTAGGAAGGAAAGAAAAAAAAAAGAGTCAGAGGAATTCTAAGATTAGGAAGACGGTGATTACCTTGATTTTTAGGTCACTTTGCAAGTCTATACCTAAAATGAAAACTTTCCGCGCATATGATTATACTTCAAACGATGAATTATTTGGGAAACTACTAGCTACTCTCTAGCTACTCTATAGAAATAGTTGAATAACGGCGTTGCACCTAAAAAAGCACAGAAAATACATGGAATGAGAAATCCGAATTTAAAGGTACAATTAAGGAGGAACCACTACGACTATATGTTCATTATATAGATCAAGAAGGGAAAGAGTATTAACAACTAAATTCATTGATGTTGGATTCTAATTCTAGTTGTAAGTTAAGGTTGTATCTAAGACCTCATAATTTCTTTCGTCTACCATCTATACCTAGTTCCTACACCTCATATAATATTCATATCATCATTCATTAGTACTGCAACAACATATGTCTAGATTAGAACGAGATGCTGATATTGATTGCTTATGTTCTAAAATTTATGACAGACAACCAACCGTTTTGCCTAGTAAATAACTAGCCGGTAATAAAGAAACGAAATAAACGAGGATATCAAACGAAGAAAGAGAATTATTAGTTACTATATCAATGTTAGGTTCAAAATCAACTCCTATGTAATTCTTCATTTCTATACTCGTGCTCACGAATGTATGAAATATATGGAAACTAATCATATGCTAGGATTTAGAAAATCAAAAATAAAGAAAGATTAGACAATGACTTCATCCGTGGGATACAATATACAAACAACTTCTAAAAGGATAAAATAAAGAACGAAAAAAAAAGATACATATTAAATAGAGTAAGCCAAAGACAAACAACGCAGCTGTATCGGGTTCTGTTGCACCAACGTATCTCTATAATAATTATTCCTAAATTTAAGGGGATCTATCTATCTATCTATAGTCTTCTTATTATTTTATTCCATACTGTATCATTTTCATTTTCTAGGATATCTAAAATATACCAGTCAAACTCCAAAAGGAATAAAAGAATACATAAATAACTAAACTATATATCAAACTAAATATCAAAGCAAAGCATATACATAGATAGCTAAAACTAAGAAATACAATATACACACCAGTACTCAAAAAAGAAAGGATTATCCCAATTTCTCTTAAGCACTTTTTGACTTCTTACGAGCAATAACTTTCCAAAATAATCATGACCTCTTTACTTACCAAGGTCAAATTAGAAAACACGCATTCAACCTCCATGTAGATACGACTTTTTACATTTTTTCATGCACTCGCTAAGGGAAATTTCCTTACTTTCTGCCAAATTGGATATTGCCTAAGTATCGATTTCTATTTTTACTACAAATATCACAAACGAAGAGTATTTATTAACCATTTCTTATACAAGAAATTGCGGGAAAAGGAAGAAATTTTTCTATTCTCTTTTTAAAAGTCTTCCCTGTAACAGGTCTCTAGCCCACGTTTTACCTTTAGTATTATTTTTTTATTTGGGTTCTTTATCTTCGTGCTAAGCAAAATAGAATCTATAAAAGAAATATATCTATTACATCTACAATCGATCCAAATCTTCCCACTGCGTATTTTATTAGGAGTAGAGCTTCCCCAAAAAGGATTTCCTATATTAGAAAACTTTGACTTAAATTAAGGAAAAACCACTTTGGTTTCTTAATAACAAAAAATATACGTTTCTCAAATATCAAAACTTGAAAAGTTGTAAGGGTGACGAAGAATGGACTTCTAAGTAACGGTTAGCTATGGAATCCAAGATAGTACTCTTCTACGGGAATCAAAAAAATAATAAAACATATGCTGGGGAGATATACACAACTTCCATAATTGTGCGACAACCTAGAAAACAGATTCTATAAAAAGATATATGCGCGATACTCATCCAGGAATGTATAAACCAGTTCCGAGTCGTCTTCTATTTTTCTTTGATCTTTGAACCGCTTTTAGGTTCTACTTTTTTGATTTTTTGAAATTGGAAATGTGGGCCTAATACTACTTACCTAATAAATAAAATAAGTCGAAGATGTGAACTTGCCTAGTATAGATATCAAGCAAAAAGAGAAAGGAATAAGAATGTTTACAAATGGATTTTGTTTAGAAAGAACTCTGTAGGACACCAAATTATGCTCTTAGAGCTAAGAACGCCCACCCTCCTAGTATATCAATATATCCTAGACCTTTCTTTCGATGTGTCAAAACCTGGGGAAATTTGTTCAACCAATAAGGTAACAAACAATAAGGGTAATCTTTAAATTAGGGAGATTTTCGTATGTAGTCCAACAGGTCTTCTTCCTTTTTTTTGTAAACATCTATAAATCAAAGAGTAAATGGAAACATAACTCGTGTATAGTACAATGTAATATTTTTTGTGTAATAGAATATGTAATAGTAAGTAATATGGGTAGGCTAATTATATAAATAAGGTAAGCAAAGCTTGGATATACTACGTTCTAATCTCCAGCCCAGTCGGATCTTCTACCCCAATACTATGAATTTCGTATAATTCCTTATATCATGCCTAAGTTTTCTTTAAAGTTGTCCTTATTCTTTTTCTAGTCCTCTTTATCAAAAATGAAAAACTAGAAGGTCTGTGTATATTGCACTTAAAAGATTAATCAGAAAGAATACTATGGAATTCTAGTCATAAAGAAGGAAATCTATACTGATATGAATATGAACCATTTGTGTGTGTATATAAACCCTTATTCCTTGGTTAGAGTATTGCGAAGTACTTAGGTACTTAGATAGAAAACGGGAATATTTAGATAATTGAAGGAGAAATGTTCCAATTACAACAAGAAAAATGACCCTCCCTGCTTTTGATTGGTGCAATGCCCGAATTGACACGCATTTCTCTTTTTTTTTGTTACGTAAGAGGAAAGAAAAAGGAAGGAGTTGACGAGTTATAGAGCTAATAAAATAGATTAAGAAAAAGAAAATAGAAAGAACTTTGAAAAGTCTAGAAAGTCTCATTTCCTTATACGAGTAGAAATCCATGTTCTTAGACTTAGAGAATACTTAGTGGACAAACGAAAAAAAAAGGACTCTGACTTAGCTAAATACAAGTCTATAAATCAAAGTTGACTTACTGTAATTGACCTAATTTTGTATCCATATCCTTATCCATAGCTCAATTTTTCATCTTCTATTATTTCAGACTTGTTAGTACCACCCGTTTATGACAAATCCAGGCAAATTTTTATTATCGAGCGTTTTTCTTTTGTACTATTCTAGTGATTGTGACCGATAATCCTTACGTATTACACTTAAGCCAGTTCGCACTTAATTAAGACTAAAAAGAACCATATCTACACAGCTTCTGTTATCACCGAAGTGTCTTCTCCAAATTGACAAAACATGCCCATGCCTTACAGAAATTATTAGTTTCTATTATCTTATATATATATATATATATATATATACTATTTCTTAGATACTACCATAGATATAATAACCATTAGTTGAAGTTGTGGTGTAGGTTACCACCGAATGAACTCCAAATTTTATGAACGTAATTTGCTAATTACAAAGACAAGGACAGAGACAATCCCCAAGTCCTCCAAGTAAATACAATTGGTAACATTGAGTTCTAAGAGTTCTAATAAAGTGAAAGAAAGAAATTTGGAGAAAGCAAAGGACGCCATTTTATTATTATCCCACTAAATAGAAAACTTTGGAAAGAAAGATTAGGTGACCGGGTACTGCTAGTCTAATCGATTTCGTAAGAAAATGATACGTAGACGCCCTGGATATTTACGAGGAGAACTGGAAGAATAAGATCGGCATATCATATAGAGTACTCAAGTGTGTTTCTAAATGGGAATAGAGTAGAAACATATTAACCATCTAAAAATACAGAAAAGGTACTGTATTGTATTTCTGACTCTATTTCTATAGAATTTAGAAGCAATTATTACAGATTCGACTTCACTTATTTATTCGCTTGTTACTGAGTCACAACTATTAGAAATTGTATACCGTGATACACAGACCACTCACTCTTTATTACTTGCAACCTACAAGCGGACTCCCCGGAGAAGAAATGACGGGTGAATATATCCTTACTTTTTGAATAATTGGATAGAAGTGAACTCTTTCCAGAATCTAGTACATAGTGAAGTTTATTTACTGATTTCTGCTCCTTGTTGGCCTAAACTTTTAGAATGAATCTTTGTGCCAAGAGTAAAGCGACGCCTTTGCTATTTTTCTTTATATTACTTCGCTAAATCATCATTTTTCTGTCATGACCTTTAATCTTTCTTTAGGTAACAAATATACCAACCAAGTCAAATATCTTATTTTAGAATTTATGAATTCGGGAAAGAGGGAAATAAATTAGCGGAAGTCTTAGTACAGATAGATATTCTAGTATAATAAAAACTTAACTAACCAAAGAAACTATTACACTTAGTTAGATAGAGAATATAGTTCTATACGATCACGTCTTTTTAAGTTCCTAGTTTATGAATGAGTAGTTTATTTAGTTAGAATACAAAATTTAGAGTCCGAAAAACTACTTCTGGAAAATCACTTCTAGATTATGAAATATACCCCTTTATGCTTGTATGCTTGCGTTGGGTCCAAATGATGACTCGACTTAAGCCATTTCTATTCCAAATTTAGGACGTCTACCTAGTTGATATTATTTCTTCAACTCTTTTAGATGTAGATGTCGGGCGTTCGCTGTTGTATTTGCATAACCTATATTCCTTACATAACTTCGTGCTTGCGATGAAGTAGCTCGCAACTAAATGAGGCTCTTCCTTACTATCTTTTCTTATTATTTCTTTCTATTAATATTCTTTAAATCGATCTATTTAAATTCTATTTAATCTATTTAAGATATAGAAAGATTAGAATCAAAAAAAAAGACAGGTTTTGGTTGTAAGTAAATCCTAAAAACTACTCCCAGAAAAAGTCTAAAAGTTTCTAAATTCTCGTTGTATTCCGAAATATTTATTTGCAAATACTATCTTGTAACCCCTATTGTAATTGTAGATATACATTAACCAGCGGATTACCTACCACCATTCATTTCTAATTTAACAACAACTACTCCTGCTAGTGACTTCATTTGCTTAAAGATAGACATATTATTTTACATGATCGGCTTGCATATTTTATTCTTGATCTATAATTTGACTCTCGAATCCTATATCCTATTAGTTTATTAGTCCACAGAAATTCCTCCCTTATTCCTCTTTTTGGATTTACGCTAAGGCCTATAGTGTACCTGCGCAGAAATGTCTTCTGCTGTAATTGTAATAAAGTAATCAAAAAGTTTTTTAGCTTCCATTTATACTGCCCAACAACCATAAAGATTTGTCTTAGTTAAGTAGTAGATTTCTCATCCTCTTCTAACTGTGTATGTACCCACTTTTCTGTTTGGGATAGGAAACTATTTCACATTCCTTAGTTAGTATCCTTCCGAATAAACAAGACATCATAACGTATTTCTTGGTCTATTGCCTGCTTTAGGTATTCCTTCTATAACATTTTGTAGCATTCTTCATGTGTTCGGCGCTTCCCCCTTCCTCCTTTTGTGCGAATGGACTTTCTCTCTTCTATCTATTAGAATAATGAAATAGAATAATGAAAAGCTTTTGTCTACACTTATTGGAATTTTTTCCCCTTGACTTTTTTTACGTACGATAATTTGATCTGGTGACTCTCAATTTCTTTCTCGCCTAGAGCTCTTTTTTTTATGAAGTCTACTATATCTAAATAAAAGGAAAGGTATAGAACTCTTCTATTCTATTACTATAAGCAGGGTTTAGTCAATTTAGTAAAAGCCCTTACGAAAAAAGTCAATCTTTTTGCCGAGAAATTTTGTTCGTTTCTATTCGAAATCCATGTTTGGGATCAGTATCACCGTTTTGAGCAACTCCTTTTTCTTTTTCTTTTGTATAGTTATTGTATAGTAAATAAGTCTCATTTACTTATGTTGGGTCACTTACGTGCAAGTAATTAGTCGTATATATGTATATATATAGGATCTCTGTTAGTTTTTGCTCTTATCTTCAACTCAACAACTTAGGTCCGTCTTCTCTTTAGAGACAAATAATGAATGGAGAAAGACCTATTTCCTTAGAAAATTGATCGAATAAGACCTGCATAATTTGACATTTGTTCGTGACTAACTCGTAGTTCTTAATATAGTACTTTATGTTTTATTCTTGGCTTAAGTATAACCCCTCCCCGTGCTTCAACCCAACAAACAAAGAGATTTATTTGATGGGAAGAAGAAGAAAGAGAAAGAATAGGAAGAGAGAGGAGAGAACGCTTCGCACTGAATGAAAGAGAGAGAAGAAGGCCAAAGAACAGTGGACCAGAAAAGACGAAGTGGCCAAGAATAGACAACTACTCAAAACAAAAGAACACACAGGTCCCAGAAAAAAAGCAAAGAGAATGGAATGCGAGTCAAAAGCACTTCTGCGACCCGAAGGAGAAGAAGATAGGAAAGATGAGATGGGAATACAAAGATTGACAGAGAGAGTGGTGGTCAACGAAATCACAGAAGCAGAACAAGAAAAACAACAATATCCAAGAATCGAGTATTCATTGGAACACTTCGAAGTTGTCCTTGGTAGGAAAAGCGAGAGCGAGACATGTTGTTTCCTCAGTCCGAAGAGGAAAGACAAAAGAAAATCGGAGTGATCCAAACCTCCTAGTGGTAGTGCGAGATAGATAGCATTAACAAGAAATAGATATAGAGAGGCTTAGCATGATCTCTCCGCGCACGTGCAAGTTTGCTCCACAGAAACAAGAAAGGCTTTGTCGTCCATTCCGACCAAGAGAAAATCCATCTTTTTCTTTGTGTTTTTCATTGTAGTCTATTCTCTTTCTTTCATAAAAGAGATCGCCAAAAGAAGAGGAAGAAATGACGTAGTTAGTAGTTAATAGAAAGACCATTTCTATTCTTTTTCTACTTTATTACTTCTTTCTTTTTATTGACCACCTTTTTTTTTCTTACTTCTTTTTTTTTCATTTAAATACTGCACCAATATCATAATTTGTTTCTTAGGAAAGAATTGTACCAAGAATGAAACTCATTAATCTACTTTCATTAATCTACTTTAGAATCTAGTTCAATTTCATTCATAATTTCACTCCCGTGACAGTTTTTGTCAATTTTCTCATTTTTGTCTTATTTCTCATTCTCAATAAAAAAGATAGTTACAAAAGTGGAGTTTTTTCATGCTTCAAACTAAAACTACAATAAAATGACAGAAAAAAATGGCGTTGCACCAAGAACATTAGTTTCACATATATTGGATAGAATCAGTTTGTATCAGTTCCAAGAATTCTAATTTTTAGATAAAGATTAAAGTAAAGGGTTAGATAGAAAGACTCCGAATACTCCATAGGTACCAACAAAATAGACAATTATCTAGAGCAAATAACGAATCGAAATACTTCTTTATGTATGTAGCAAGGTAAATGAAATATCACAAACCAATGTCTTCTAACACTAATAAGGGAATAGCCTAGTTATTTATGCGGTTATCAAAGGGACCTAGGTAAGGATTGCACCCATAGTTCTTCTATTATTTTCATTTCTAAGGTTTCATTTTCTATTATAGGCGTAACGTTGTAAGGTGTATTTTGTTGAAGGATTTCCTGCTTACTAGTTAATAAAGTGAAAGTGAAGCTTACCGATTACAAAACACAAACACGGATAGCTATAAAAAACGCGTCGACTTTATCTGGGCGAATTGAGAATTATTCTTGTTCAAGTAAGTAATAAACTAAACGGGGTGAAAAATGGTGTTGCTTGCACCAAAGAAATACTTAATGAAATAAATGAAATATGATTTCAATTAAGAACTAACTGCTGTCCTATATTTTGATTCCCTTCTTACATTACATGCTTTAATTCTATTATCTATCGTATAGAAAATGTATTTTTCTCGTTTCTGAAAAACACTCTTTTCTCTTTTCAAACACGATTTGCCCAATAAATTTTAGAAATCTGGATTGAGAAATTTATTCGTACATGCATTTCTCAGGTACCAAACACATTCCTCATTATGTGGACTAAGAGTCAAATATGTCCTGTTTTGCGAGAAATAGACATAATATAGATAATCAACGGATTCTTTCTATTCATATCATAGCATTGCACCAACGTATATCTATTATTAGAATTCCTTATTTCCTAACTAAGTTTGGAATTCGTATTATAGAATTAGACACAGCAAAGTAGAGAAAAGGGATATTCATAGACATAGCTATTAAGAAGAATACAGAAAAACTATTATTGCCATATATTATTTCCACTCATTTACAACTTCCTAGAAATTTGACTACAGAAGAGGGATGATGTCCTTTTTCCACTGATTAATATCTTTTGATTCTGGAGAAAAAACAAAAAAGAGTTGTTGGTTTATGACGACATTTACAACAAAACTGGCGTTGCTCCAATACAGGACAAAATCAATGAAATAAATAAGAAAAAAAAAAAAGGGAAACGACTTGTTGTTATGTTAATATGAAAAAACTTCTTCTTTTTCTTTTTCTTTTTAGTTAGAGAAAGACTTCTCTCTTGGATAAACAGTTTTCTTTTGATATTTCTTTCATTTCCAAAAACAAAACCCTTTTGTGGGTTAGGAGTGGAACCTATCTCTCTCTAAGAAGCATTTTACCCGCTTTTGTTCTTTGATGTTCGTTCCCTTCTTACCAGAGAAGTCAAGAAGCTGGATACTGAAATCTTGATGTTGAAATACTACGGTTACTTCTTTTCTCCTTCCTTTTTTTTTCATTTTACGACTCGGAAAGATTTATGTAATTGCGATGTGAAATTGAAGACAATAAAAAGAATCCCTAAGTATTCTAATATTAACTATCTTATTATTAACTATCTTGTTTAAAAAGTCGATTGATTACCACGATATCATATCATATCATATTAGGAGGTATACACAGCCTTAGTAGACACCTTAGATTTATAGGAGACAAAGGCTAAATCAAAACCAAAGAAGATACAAGAAACAAGACAGAGGCAAGGAGATTCTGGATCATATTTACGTACGAAGGACCCTTGACTTTACTTTACTTCCTTACTGATAACCAATTTCCCGCGGAGAAGCGCCCTTGATTATTTTGGTAGAAGAACTTGTTCTCTTTTAGTTGAATTTTTGTCTGACTCTCGCCTTAGTTATTACATTACTGCCTTGATTGCTTCTTTTCTAACCATTTGTGATGTGATTGTAATTCTCTAATTTCTATCCTAGAACGCGGTCTAATTCCTATGAACCTAAAAATGGAAAAAATGGAGGGTATATTAGATTATTCTATTAGATTATTCTATTATATGGTATAAAATAAAACAAAGAAAAGACAGATTTTTTGTTTGTTGTGGGTTGATTGAATAGAATAGATGTAGAATAGCAGGGACAATAAGTACGGTGGAATGGAGGTAGAATGATAACAACAAAGTTGTTGTGACAAAGAAAACTCACAAGTGTTGTTCATAGTATCGGAGTCTTTTTATGAAAAGCAAGGTCAATTTGTTTGGACTTTTGTTTGCACTCGGTTTGGATGAAACTTACAAGTTCTTGACTAGGACCTGTCGTCTCCGCCGGATGGATAATGTACTGTCTAATTTGACTCCGCTTTAAAGTATCTTTTTGAATCTATTGTAGTATTCTGCAATGTAGGGTTGAGTATCTTCCCTGGATTACGTTTTTATTAGAAACTATAGTTGATTCTAAATAAGATTCTAAAAAGGACTTTGCTAAAGTCTTTCTAAAGTCAAAAAGATTCGTATTGTGTGGTGAAGATTGGTGCTTGTTACTAACAAGTCCAACATTTGGGAATTAGGCGAAAGCAAGGTTTGCATTAGTTTATTGGTAGGAATCGAAAGCTGCTTAGGGCATGGTAATAAAAGAAAAGAAAGAACTATATATATATAATAGTTGATTGATCCAGTAGAAGGAATAAAGGTCCAGTCCAGTTCTCGTTCATAAAAACGTAAAGACTCCTGCCTGTAATTGTATATTTATTGTATTCTAAAAAAGGATTGATTGTAGGATATTCAAAAAAAAGCCTTGTCAGAAAGCTTCACAGCAATAATTCTTAACTATACAGCAGAGTCGTGGAAAATTCCACAAACATTTATCTAGAGAAATCTCACTCTTAGTCTTCCAAAAGGCTAAAAAAGGGAAAAGATATATGGGAGAAAAAAAGAATCTATATATATATATATATAACACGTGCACATTCTGAAAAACGACTAGAAAGTATGGTTAAGGGACTCAGTATTTCATTGACTTTTTAGGTGAATGAATGTTTCAAGCTTGAATTTGATCCAAGATTATTGACTTTATTGTTTTTATTTGGTGATCTTAGAAACTTAGACCCCAGTTTTGGGATGTTACGTTTATACATATCGGCAAGCGGCAAGGTTCTTCACGGTTTAGCTTTGTACTATACTATACTACTTTTCCTGGATGTTTTGTAAATTGATTGGATATCTCCCCTCCTATAATTAACTAAGTCTAAAAAGAAGTCTTAAAAAAAAACCCAATGACAACTCTTTTGAAGTATTTCTAAAAGAAGACAAAAAACAATGACACTCATAATAGTAAAGCAAAGAAGGAAAAGTATCAAACAGGGCGGAAAACTTATGAATGAAAAGGCCATCAAACAAAGTCTATCAAGCAACAACTCTATATCACTATATTCTATTCTATCACGGCAAATGACAACAACTTTCGATTGCTGCTATATTTTCTTTCTTAGTATTCTTAGTATTAATTAGATACATTACATATATATATATATATATACCCTTAATCGCATATATGTACATAAAAAGATAAGCCTAGCTAGTAGGAGTTTCTTACAAGAAAATGGAAAAGTTCGAAGAAATGTCTATTTTGGCTCTGTATGCATAGAAAATATCTTGTCACCCACAGTGAATTCTTATGGATTGCCTCTTTCTGAATTATGCAACCAATGAATCTAGTCTAGATCAACCACTATTGTTGGTTCTACTAAGAGATTTCTCTTTGCTTTGAATGAATCGCCGTCTCCTTTTTTCTTCCCGACTAAAAATGACTAACTAAAAAGCTCATAACATTGCTCCTTTTTTCCGAAAGAATTTCATAACAAACTTACAGGCTTGGAATACTATATAAAAGAAATAAGTTCTATTATTTTATTGGATGTCCGTTACCTATTCGCAAAGAGTGTTAAAAAGAGATCACCAGGTTTCTATCAAGTGAAAGGGAGAGGAGACTCATTCAAGTTCTACGAGAGTTGGCCTTACAAATACCATAAATAGCTCTTTTTCCATTTTGAAAGAAATTTTTTTGACTTCTCTTCTTTTTTTATTGTGTGGGTGAATGTGTCTGCTTTGTTATCGCTTCTATTTATTTATTCTTCCTCTAGAACTAGAAGTAATAGATTTTTTCCAATACACCAACTTTCCATTTTTTAGCAGTAGTAAGTGCTTTTAGTTTTATGCCTGTCCTGTCCAGATAGCTCCTATAACCTATAATATAAATAAAGCTTGTAGTATTTTTTTGTAGTATAAATAAAATAGATTCTCTTCTTTCTAACTCGATTTCCCTAATTACGCATTCTCGTGCACACAAACCTTACTGGCTGGCTTAGAGCTATACGATAAGAATTCCGGTTAACTCTTTCTCATATTTGTACTTTCGTCTATATGAGCGTTTTTCATTCCTTTTCTTGCTATATTATAGAATAGAATGACTATCTGGGCGACTTACGAGTAACAGTATTTTAGGAAATAACAATTTTGGGATGAGAAATCCAAATGTATAGCTGTTTTCTACTATATCTTACTTTGTGGGGAGACTCTGACATATGAAAAACCGAAACCTTATCTTCATTTACGACTTAATTACTCGAATATTCTTTTTTCTTTTCTCTAATTTTTTTCAATCTTTTGAATCATGACAAATGACTAGAAGGCGAATGTAGAATTATTCCAAGTATTTGGGTTGTTACTATAGAAGCCGTGGGCCTTATTTTGGACAACTGAATATAGATGAGTATAAAGGCCTTTTTCTTTGGTATAAAAGTTTGAAATGTAAGAGTCAATCAGTCAGTATCGTCAAGAAGTATACAACAGACAATAGCAAAATAGAAGAAAGAATCCACAACTTAAGGACTAATGGAATAAGAAATCCATAGGTATAATAACACACTATAGTTATAGTACAAAATTAGACCCAGAAAATCACTCTAATTCTAATAGAGAAAGAGAAATGGTTGAATTTGAGAAGACAAGGCGCGTGTTTTACAATTTTGACAATATCGAACTTTGAGCGAAGAATAAGTTTTTATGCCAATCAGCAGAACAATACTTTTCTCTTTCTTGGATTCTAAGAAATTTAGAATAACTACTTTTCGAAATAGGATAAGACTCCCAACCAAGCCAAGGTAGCTTCGAAGAGAGAGGCGCCAAGGGGGCAGGCAAAGAGAACCAAAAGATGGCGGTATGTTACGTCAAGAACATGTTATATAGAAAATGAAGGAATAGGTACTTAAGACATTAGAATTCTCTTTCTCTGTGTGTCCAAAAAAGGACTATAGTCAAGCCACAGCAGTACATAAAAAAATGTTGACAATCTGGAAATGGTGTAAGTAGACTTGGGACAGAATAAGGAACGAACTAGAAAAAGAAATGGATTTGACTTTAGGTTGTCTCATCGATTAGAGCAGCACTTGTCATTTTCTTTTTCAAATTCTAGTAAGAAGAATTGGTTTCTATGGATTGTTCTCTCTTTCTTTTGCCCTTTCTTCTTTCTTTATGGGGTTGTTTGTTTGGTAGATATTTTTTTTTACGATAAGACATACAAACAGACATAATTAGAATCAAAGCAAGAGCAGCGAGGTGCCAGAATTCTAAGCATTTTTTGTTGCAAGGTTAAAAACATTTATTTAGTCGTATACGTATATTATATAGGATATAGGATATGACTTTTTCCAACACGTTATTATTTCATTTTCCCGCTTGTTCTTTAATTTGTCTTTGAAGGTGTTGTATTTGACTTTTGAGTCAGCATCATGAATGAATCTATTTAACATCTACTTGTATTACACACCGGTGATAGATAATCTGAGCATGTCCTAGAGTTCCTTTTGTATATACATATGTTATATACTCTTTACCTTACCTTGCCTTTCTTCCTTTTTTCTTATTGTGTAAGGGTGGATTATACCTATCTTTATCTTAGGATCTTCTTTTTTGCCTATGTGAAAACTTTGATACATTTATTTGTCTCCATGAAATCGAATAATTGGTGGGCCTTAAGAACATAAAACTTTTGGTGCAAGACCTATTGAGAGCAATATCCTTTCTTATCCAACTGCACGAATTCCTTTCCCTACATAGTTTTTCGTACTTTTCTATTTTATAGGGAGGTCAATGCATGTTTCTAGTCTTTTTTTTCCTTTAGAATGAGGTTAGTAACAAATATGAATTCTATTGCGGTATCCAAAGAGTCCTTCAAATTTCAAAATAGGGGTTGCTCTGAATCAATAATAAGAGTTGGGCTGTGGTTACTTCATAAATTTATTTGCACTTTCTCCCAGCTTTGGCAGCGAAGTAAATAGAAATATGTATTATATGTATGTATATTAGAAAATGGATATATGCACCCCCTCTAATCTAATTATGAAATATCTTTCTTACTTTGTATTTTATGCGCTTGTAGTATTATTAAGCCTTAAGAAACTATCTATCATCTTCTATCCTTTTTGTTTGAAACATTCCGAAGTGGGCACCTCAATGACTTTTGAACTAACTATTTTTTTTGAACATAACATAGCATAGAAGGATCTTCTTCCTTCCAAGTCAAGTAACCTTAACTCATTTTCTTTTCAGATAAATAGACTTTTTGACTCTTCTTAGTCTTCTATTTGGATTAGAAACAATGGACAAAAGATACGTCTATACAAAAGTCTATAGCAAAACGACCTTTTCAGGTAAGTATTAAGGGATGACAGGCGCCAAGCTATTAGGATGACTTTTTCTTGAGTCATTTTAGTAGTCAATGTGCATTTGAATCTAGTTGTTTCGTTGTAAATCTCGATGGTTATTTTATGACTAAATAGATGACTTTTAGTTAGAAGAGTATTTCTTAGAAATAGGTTTTAGAGTCTACTATATTCCATGGTATGCTAAATCAGTCAGCTACACTTCTAAGCGTTGTTCTGGGAGGGTATTTATGTATGCAAAAAGTCACACACTCCTTGAGCTTCGATCTTTTCAGTCAGGTCTTCTAATGTGGAGAATTAGAGAGGATAATGCTGAGTTGTTATGTTGTATTGGAATGACTTCTTGATATTGATATCTTTATTCTTTCATTTTGGATTAGAAATGAACATTCTAGTTGTTAATCTATTTTCTTAGTTTTTAGTAGTTGTTTTGCGTACTACGGGCTATGTTGTTCCTCTTTCTTTCCTGACTACCAGTCGTGTTTACATCGTTACTTTGTGAACTCGATTGTGTGTTTACCTATAACTACTAATTGTCTAAATTGTCTAAGAAGGGCAACTGCCGTAACTAGTACATTGTGTAGACTAGTCCTCGGTTTTCCATCAGTTTTCTATTTTTGGGTAATTGATCAGATATTGTGAATCTCTTTCCGTTCGAGGAATTGACGTTTACTTCACTCACTTATGCAAACGGTTAAGGGATTGTTCCACATTTTGAACCATAACTGCTTACAGGGGAGCGTCTAATGAGAAGGAATTCTATTCTAGGTGTGTTGGGAAATCAAAGCAGTGACCACTCTTTTTCCTGTTGCTAAGAGCATAAAGAAAGAAAGAGAGATGGCATTAGTTCATTAAAGAGTTCTACACTAATCAAAGTCAAAAAAAAGTACTAGCTAAAAACTAGAAACTAGAGTTAGTTTCTTACAAATACTACAATGGAAAAACCTTATTATCCTCCTTCCTAAGCCTGAGGAGAACTTTCCATGTTGTAAGTCAACACAAAACTGTGTGAGACTCCAAAAAAAGGGTAATCAGTAGTAGTAGTAGTAGTAGGATTCATCGTTAGTGTCAAAGATCCTTTTGTGTCTTTGAATGTCCTTATTCAATAAACAACTCGCCGTTTTTTCACTGCTAAAGACTTTCCTATGTTTTCACTTTTTCACTCATTTTTTGCATTTTCCGAGGATAACCTTTGAGCCTCGCTCGTAGTATAAAGAGAAATCTTTTCTTTTTTTGTTGCTAGGAAAAACTTTTTATTGTATTATTGTATATAGTATATTGATTGTATGTAATTGAATCAACTCGAAGTCAAATAAGTCAAATACAAAGAATGGTATTGATTGGCATAACATTTCTTCCTTTGTTTTCCTAGAGTTTCTTTCTTATGGATGTTGTAGATGAAGAGGAACTCTCCTTTAATGGTGCCTTTCTCTATTTGTGCCGCGAAGAAGTCTATCGTTCGACATAATATCGACTTATTCATAGTCACTCTTTTTTACATGCTTTACATGTACTACAATTCTCAGAATGTTGAGTACAGATGCTATTTCCTACTTCATTTGGTTATTAGAAAAGTGATTTTGTCAGCGCAGAATCCGCCATTTCGAAGATAGGACTAACCCAAATCTTTCATGAATAGTTTCTATTTCTACGTATCAAAGTGGAAGAACAATCATTACATACAGCAAGGAGTCCTTCCCAAAGAACTTTCTTATTTCTTATCTTATTAACTATTTCTTAGTTGTTGTATCTCTATTTTTCATTAAGGCGAGGAACGTATTTCTCTTCTTTTAAGAAAAATTTTCAGAAAATCCATTTGATTCTATGTTTTCTTTGTTTTGGCTGTCCATATATTCCTTTTGATAATTGGCAAGAGTCCCTTACTCTTTCTAATGATGAAGTCTTTATTTCTCTATGATTTTTTAGAAAGTTTGCTCTCCGTCAAACTATGTATGCGCTTACTGTTTCTTTCTATTTTCTGTCTATTTTCTGACCTTCCATTTCTATATTAGGAGTTGGTGCTGCTTAATTAATAGTTGAGTTGTTACATACACAGTAAAGGGGGACGTGGAAATCTAGAAAACAAATAAAAGGAGGTCACAACTTAAGCACAAGTATGAAAAAAATAAGAGTTAAGGATAGCATACCTTAGTGCGAAATACTTTACGTACTTCCAATTCTATTTTTGATCTTTTGGATGGATACCAATTATTCTAGACAAATTATTTCAAGCTTTAATCGACAATGACAATTCTTTTTGACTTTTCTTTCTGTGAATAAATAGATTTTTTTGTAGGAATTTTGCGGAAGATGAAGTCCCTTTCACTTACACCAAGCTTGCATATCTACCAAGAGGACAGATAAAAACCGAATCATTTTCGGAATAAAAAAGAATAGCAATAAGCGAAGACTGCTTTGAAATAAAAATGTAAGTAAAGACACCATAAGTATAGGATACGAAGGAAGTAAGGGTACCGCGTTGCACCCATACCATACATAATATGTGAAGTTTTTATATAGTTCTATATATATATATATATAAATAAAGGATAGGAGGTTGGTTGTATGTAGGGTTATTATTATATTCATTCTATTAGAATACCAAATACCAAGAGAAATGTCCCTAGTAGTGTGGAATCTTGAAACATTTGTTTACATAAATTATTACTGAGATTGTTGTATAAGTCTCCATGTTATTAGTTAGACTTAAAGCGTTTATCACCTTCTATTTGAAACTTGTAGAATAAAGATATTCCATTGAGTCAATCTCTAATTCTTTACCATATTTACCATAATAGTTGTTAACAGCAAGAACAAGACAGGACTACTTACTAAGAACGGAGAAAATCTTAGATTATGGTTACAAAACAATACGCTTTGAGGAGACAATTGACTCAAACTGAAAGATAATAAAATAGAAAAGAAATAGAACAAGTTCCAAAAGAAAGTGATGAAGATAGATCCAAGGATAGCTTTTTTAGTAAGAAAGAGAACATTTCCTAAGCTCGGTCATTTTCTTAGAAACTCTCTGTACGTAAAAATGACATCTAATTTCATACTGCCCGGTAAATATTCTTTATCGATTGGAATAGAAAATTAGAAATCAATTGAATATCTATCTAGCTACCTTCTTCTATTTTCTTATAAGTATCCTATCTCCTATCTAATCTGATTCGTTCTTGCACACTTATGTATTTCTTTCTTTTTCGCAAATGTCTGTACTTTAGCCGTTTCGGCAGAGCTCGGCAGAGCCAATATTCTAAGGGAATATATCATTACAAGAGCATGGTATGCTTTTGCATTTTAATAAAAACGTGAAATAGTCCACTTCTAACCGCATAGGAATGAATCTGAAATTTTATGTAATGTACACCACTTTTTATCAATCAATAGTTAACACTTCTAAGGCAACAACAAGGATTAGAAAATGAAAGAAATTAGAAAAAGCTTGGACTTAGATAGTAAAATGTCCTTGAACAAAGTCCAACCAGTGTCAGTTATGGATCTTAAATTCAGTAAACCTACTTGACTTTATTACTTTATTTTATCCATAATTATTGAGAAAATGTTCACATTTCTGCCAAAGCAAATAAACATAGAATAAATAGCGCTAACAACTATATATTAACTATACCGTCACTTCTCCCAGTTTTTGGTTATCGCTGTATGAAAAAAATAGAGTTGTATAAATATAGTAATAATTTAGGATTTCTCTTTTACAATGCAGAGACAACAACGCCCAAAAAGGTATTCCGCTATACAAGTAAGTACAAGGAAAAATCTTGAGTTACTATGCTACGTAACCAACCCTGGTCTTAACAAGCGATGATAAAAGACAATTCTAGTCAAATAAAATATGGGATTAATTAGGAATCCTAGGAAACGAAAAGATGCAAAAAGAAGTAGGTATTCTGTTTGACAGGAGTCAATGATCATGAGAGCAATAACTCAACTCGAATCAACTAATGAATGAGAAAAATAGAGATTAAGGTTTCTTATTATTTGCAACATAGAAAAGAAATACTATGAAATTTTCTCCTAGCGACAAAGAATAAGAACTATTTTCTCTAGAAAGTATTGAACCAAGAAATCCCTTTATGCTTCCTATTTCTTTAATTGATATAGTAAACGCATTGCAGTACTTGTGAAATGAGATTTCTTCATTTTTTGACTATCTTTCTATCGTTACTATTCCACCAATTAGGAAGTTCCTCTGGTATTTTTGGTGTGTTTTATATTTCCAAATTGGGAATGGTGTTGGACCGGTGGAGAATGTTTATTGTTATTTCATAAATTTAAAGTTCCATGCTGTACCTCCAAATTTTCCTTGGTTTTAGATTTAGATAGATATTAGAAAGTTTTCTATCTGTATCTGTAAACTCGCTTAGGACGTGGAGTGTATTATTGAACTTTTGAGTTTTCTTTCTTTGGATTCTAACAATTAATTGATTTGAGTAGTTTTTGTAGTTTGTAGCGGGATATTGCCCGTATAGAGAAGGCACTTTACCGAAGAGTTTTATAGAAATAATAGAATAAAATAAGACAATGAAATTATCAAATCAAGAACTGTATAATCATATCATATATAAAGAAATAGAAAATGAAATTGACTCGTGGAAGCATCCGATCTAACAAATCTTTATCTGCTTTTATTTCGGAGTACTTAAGGAACTAGTTTGTACTTGGCTGGTAAAGGAGTACGCTACGATATGAGCCGAAGATCTTTTTATTCTAATTTTTTATTATAGTCATTAAATTATCTATAACTGCCACTGTCCTTTCTAATTTTTCCCTACTTTATCTCTCTGAGTGTCCGAAGTTAGAAGGAAATTCTTCTCTCGTGTTACATTTCTTAGAATTTGTTACCCCCCTTTTTTTTTAGTCATGATTGATTCGATTCTTTAACCCGAAACTAGAGAACCTTGGCAGATTGTCACTTTGGAGAAGTACAACTAGCTAATATGGTACAAACCTAAAAAAAAGTAGGGCGGCTGCTAAATAAAGATTAGAATATACTGGGGGGGGGAATAGGATAGGATAGGATAAAAAATTGTATAATCTTAAGTACGGAAAGTGTTGTAATAACGTAGAATCTAAAAAGTAGCCTAAGTAGACTTTTACATTCCTTGTTTTCTTTTTCCACAACAAGATGAGTCATTGCTGCCTATATACCTTCATACCTCCTATACGGAATATCCGATGGAAGAAAATACGAGTCATACCTGTGCATGAATGGAAAGAATAGCTCTCTTTTCTGCCTTCCTTATTTATTTAGAAACCAGTTCTAGTAAAATACGTAGCTTTACTCCCATCACAACATTTTATACTTTACTTGGTGCTTCCCTTGCAAAAAGCCATGTATGTGTAGGCTTAAATAAACTAAGAAAGACTTTGTAATCCCTTCCCTCAAACTTCGTACGTGTATTATTCACGTGATATGGAACTACGAAACAAGTACTCAAATCCCCTTGTTTGCATTGCATTATGGTTGGAAATTTTGAAGTGAAGTCTATCAAGTCAACAAACAATATGCCTCTCTTATCTTATCCCTTTTTCTGACGTCAGTAGGTGTTATCGCTCGTTCTAAGAATTTATATCATAAACAGAAAAGAGCGTTTTATCTGTGCAACAAAGAAGTGAGGTGTTTGGAGTATTTTGGAATAAATAGTAGTAGGTGGGTACGTTAGATATTTTAGAACTAAAAGTGTCTCAGTAACGAAATAATTAATAGAAACAAGATTAGTCCATTATTACACGATCTAGTTATCATTTAATAACTAATAATAATAATAATAATATGGGATTATTCAATACCCTTCAGATTCTATTCTATCTATAGTATAGGTTCTATAGTATAGGGTATAGACATGAAAACACCCGTTTTTTGACAAATGGAAAGTTTTGCCTCCTACAACCTATATATTTAGCAAGTTATGAGTACTCAACCGTATGGACTAAAACAATTAACCAATAGACACCTATTTTATTTATTGTATTGAAAATAGAAACTATTTGGACTTCTCTGGCATGGCCTTTAAAAACTATAGAAATAAGAAAGAAATAGATCTATTCTTATTCTATCTTTTCTTTCTTTTGCTTGAATTGCCTGTTTGTTACGAAATGCATAACTACGGAAAATTCTATTATTTCATTTACTACTGGAAATAACTGTGGGAATTGGGGACTTAATGTGTTACTGAACGGGTATTCCTTATTAAATGAATCTAATTTAGGACTCAAAAATGCTAGAAAAGTTTTCCCTTTTCCTTGCTTGTATTTTGACAGCCCCCTTCTGTCTACGAAAAGTAATAGTCCAGTCTATACTATATCTATCTATACTATAATTGTATTAGATTGTATTAGAAGAAAATGTATTTCAAAATGAATAAAAAAACAAGGACATCTTCCTCGAAATGAATTTCTTAATTAGACCTATTAGCAGAAAAGAAATATGTTGTAGTGGAAGTAATAAAGGGAAAGTTCTTAGATTTTGAAAATAGCCTTCTTAGATAAATTGCTCGTGCTGATCATTTCTTTTTTCTGATTAGAAGTTGCTTCGTTGTAATTGCATAAGTCTTTTTCTATTTTATAGAATTGTTTGTTGATAACAACACTGCTCGACTTTTGCTCCTTATTCGTTTAGCTATCCTTTTATACATAAATATCGTGAACCCAAAATAACTATAATAGAATCTTAGATATAGAAGAGGAGAAGAAAAACTTATCCACGAGAGAAGTCTAAAGAACTACAAATAACAACAAATAGAAAACACACATGTAATACCAAATTTCCTAGCTAATCTACTCCTGATTATGTTCTTGGTTGAATACCAATAATGAAAATAATGAATGGGAATATTTCTCTCTTCTTTATTGCTGGAGATCTTCTTCTTCTTGATTCATCGACAAGGTTAACAACGATTGAGATTGAGTATATATATTTAAACTATTGGACTTCATCAAATCAATATAGTTGGCAATTACATTTCTTTAAGGCAATTACATTTCTTAGAAGATGGAAAAAATTGTGAAAATAAGGTAATTAATCTAGGTTCCGATCATAGGTAAACCTTTAGACTTTACATCTATCTACCCCCTTTTTAAGTGTTGGCCTAGTTAATCACGAATAGAAATATAGTCAAGAGAAAATCCCTGCTAGCATTACCAAGGAAAAAACCTTGTTCCTTGAAGAATATCCAAATCCAAACTAAGAAACTTCTCACAAATGCCTTAATTTCATAATAAATGCCTTGTATATATTTCAACTATATATGAACTAAATCTGTCTTAAACAACGCGAGAAATCTAGTAAGTACCAACGCCTAATCTAATTACTGATTTTTGACTGGTTGAAAAGAGTCAAAGAGATCGATAGTACATATAACTAAACTATTCTATATTAGGGCACGGGAGACAATGGGCATTCTAAATATCACCAAGAAAGAAAGAAAGGTGTAATTTAGTCCAGAGTCAGAAGAAGAATAAACAACTGAATAGTTAAAAGCAGAAAGGTACATATTTTGATATTTCTAGTAAACTTTCGCTAACATTTTAGGAAGAGAAAGCGAAAGATATTCTATTTGGTGGATCTGGATCCAGCAGCATGTAGTTTTGTTGTATTCCTTCTTTCCTATTAGTTATGAGTGAGCCTACGGTGGGATTATTAGATATTATTAGATATTATTATTAGATATATATCTAAAAGATTCTTAGCCATTATCCTTCCTTCCTGATTGAATTACAGCTCGAATCCCCTTTTTTTCACAGAGGTGGTACCCCACAATTAGAACATTGATTGTATACACACACAGGATTCTCTTTTCTTTTCTAGAATGATACCATATTAACTTAATGATTTCTGTAGTAAGGAATACAATACCATCCAGAGAAATTCACTGCTTTTTAGTTTTTAGGTAGAAATCCTGATACGTCGTATATGTGCTACTATTTCTTATTCGAGAAAGATACGAGAGAGTAATCGAACACTTTTCGATCGAATATCAAGGAATAAAAGAAGGAAAGCTATACAATTAAGAGAGATCCGTAAGTTCACTTTGACTCATTCTTTAAGGCAGGCAGCACTATAAAGTATAAAGAGAAAAACGAGAAAAATAGTTCATTTTAATAATAACCCAATATTTTTTTTTGCAAACAACACTCTAAACCGGAGCTATCGTATAAACATCGCATCAGAGTACTATCCAATAAATAAAGATCTTATCTTACATACACTATTTCCTTCTTGATTGAGTCCATAATCGTGTAATATTCGTATGAATTCTTTATCCTTTCAATTTGAACGTAGAATGCACCGACCGGTATAAGGGGAGAAATCTAAGAGAGTATGCGGTAGGGCTAGATAGCCGAATTAGTAGTCAGCTAGGATAATAAGGTAATATATATATATATATAGCTAGGCAATGTACTCTTACCAGTTTTTAGTGGAAAAATACCGATTTCTAAAGAGAGCTGCTGCTTTAAGACAATTAAGACAAATGGAATGTGCTAGACTACAAACTAGATAGTTAATTAAAAAAAGGACTTGGCTGTGTGCGTGATACTTAACATGATAAAACAAACATAGATTAGGAGGAAAACCTACTACAAATTAGACCTTATGCAAGTCCGTCTGGTATGATAACAAACACCCACCAATATTTGAGTATGTGCTGTCACATAAAAAAATAGTCACATTTCATAGAAGCAACTATAGAAATCCCAATAACCGACAGACAATTAGTATATATAGGTTTAGTATAAGATTTGGATAATGAAAATATTTCTTACATTTGCTACTTGACTTGTTTTGAGAAAAGAAATTTGAGAAAGCGGCGGTTCAGTTTCAAAAGGATCTCTTTTGTTGATGTAAGCGAAACTCCTGCCACAAACACAAATTGTCCGAAACTACTATGTATGTATGTATGCCAGAGGCAAAACCTAAGTATGATAAAGAAGACCTGTACACAGTAACTATCACGCAGTAAAAGAGAAAGACTTTTATCCTAAGAGGAATAGCTATAGAAGGAATCTTATCTGGCGTATCATTTTTTCAAGGACAAATGTTGTTCATAATAACTAATCACATACTTTTCAACAACATTGTCAGAGTGTAAAAAGTAGTAGGCAGAAGTTCTAGATTCAGAAGTAGACACTTTCCTAATAATCATGGTTAATCGTCTAATGAAGAATGTCAAGAGTAGGAGTTCTTACAAAATTTTCTCTAGGTAAATAAACAGGATAGTCTTTAGTGCATAAGTGTCTGCTTTGTAAATGTGGATACAAGCAAAAGAACAAAGAGAGCTTGGTATTTTGGAAAAACAACAAGAGCCTAAATGCGCATAGAGTTAATTTATTAGTTAGTATTAGTTTATTTGTCAATGAGAGGCTACACAATTAATTCTAAATGGGTTGTATAATAAAATAGAAAATATACTGGCAGTCAAAAAGTAGGTGAAAAAAAATGTCCTATTTTCATTTGAATCAATTCCAAAAAGAAAAGATAAGCAAACGAAATAAAACCTAAAAGGCGCATGCACTTCTAGTAACGAGTCGAACTCATCATAAAAGATTAAAAGATGTAGGCTTCTTCGTAATAAAAAGAAATAGTTAATAGTTAAAGAAAATACAAAAAAAGTGAGTCATAAGGTCTTGCTGATTGCTGAAAATAATCTTCACATACAAAGGGGATAAATCCGAATTCTCTAATGAGAAACAGAAAAGTGGTCCCTTTTAACCCAATTAACCCAACTAGATACTAGATAAGATAATAATCTAGATAATAAGAAATAATATTGCCGTTCTTTAACGAGTTGCGCAGTTCTGATATGTACGTGTTACACAGTACTTCTATTATTGCACCGGTGTTTTTTGGCTTCTATACCTTACTTGCTTGCTTGCCGAATCTATATTATTTCCAAATCTTTTTCTTGGTTTTTGGGTTGATATTTTCACAACTAATACTAGGTTTAGGCCTTCTCTTTTTTGATTTTTTGAGTGGGCGTTTTGGTTCCTTTCCTGTTCTTGGTTTAGAACTGTAAGATCTCTCCTACTAACTGGTTGTTTGTTTTGGAGTTCAAGAATGGACAACAGTGGAAATTTCCATTATTCAATTAGTAAGAATTATAGAAAGGTCAAACTTGGTGGAATGCATGTTCTATTTCTTCTTTCTAGATTGATTTAGGAAGATTGTTATTTGCTTTGGTTCTCTATGACTCGTATGCCTATTGCCAAATACAAAAAATTGAGATATTCAAATCAAAGATTTATGCCAGTAAAGTCAAAGTCAAATAGGATTTTATTTGAAAAGGTTTATTATTCTATCATACAATAAATACATCCTAGGCTTTCTTTTTTTTTTTTCTTGCAACAATATCCATACCTTCTCAGTCTGGTCTTCTATCTACCTATCTACTGTCTCTGTACTGTGTTACAAATTATAGCCAGAAACTAACAAGTTTCTTTTTATGAGGCATTATGAAACCTTCTTTTTGCACGTTCTATTGATTTAGGAGTAGGTATTCAGCTACCAAACTGGAAATTTCATTGGTGCTGAGCTTAGCCTTGGCTTTTTTGGCATATACTACAAACAGTGTACTCAATCAACATAAAAAAAAAAAGAAAAAAAACATTTGACTAGATTCTTCTAAGCTACTTAATTAAGGCTTGTACTTTTCAAAAATATAGCATTACAAGCATAGAAAAAGAAAAAGCAGAAAGTAGAAAGAAAAAACAACAACCCAAAGAAGAGACAAAACCAGATATACTGAATCCTCCAACCAAAGTTTACAAAGACGTTTCTTATTGTTGACTAGCGCTTTGGAATAGAATTTAGAATAGAAGGTGCGATAAATTTTCTATTTCTATATAATATTTCTATATAATATAGTATAATAACTTAAATAAAGAAGCGTTAAAATATGCATGAAAACACAACACCAACCATTAAACACAACACCAACCATTATTAAAACACAGAAAAGAAATGGATTGTCTTATGCTAAGGAAGACCACGTCTTCTACAAGTTATTCGGTTTCGTAGATAGACAAATGAAATAACCGTTAAAGGAACATAGAGCGCAAAAAAGGAAAAATCTTGGACTGCCTTCTTCTTAGCGTGAGTTTACATGTAGCTGGGAAATCAAGAATTGAAGCTGTTTGATAAATGACAGAATGGAATGTTTCATCTTTCAAATAAAAGGACAAAACAGCATGAAATTAATAGAATATGGTCAAAAAGCCAGGGATACAAAAACGTATCTTGTTTCATATAACGTAAAAGTGGTGAATAGAAGAGAACTGCAGTAAAGATCAAATATAGGAAGATAAAAATGAAGACCCCTGCTCGTAGTAATAGGACTATATAGATATATAATAGATATATATATAATATAGAGTATATAGAGAAAAATCATAACATAAGTCATACATAAAAGAATATTCACCGAAATACCGAAATAAGGTTTTAGAAGTTTCTTAATATTATATAGATTCTATAAGGCATGCACTAGCCCAAGAGATCTTTGTCTAAAAAAATGAAAGAGACAACAGCGAACACAGGAAGAGAAATATGTTATAGAATATGTTAGATAGAACACAAAAAAGTAGGCGTGAAATGTTCAACTATATCAACTATAGATATAGCCAGTTATTACAAATTCGTGTAGATAGATACCTAGTTGTGTCCGTCCTGAGATTTCTATTTCTTTCTGCTCGCCATAGAATTGTCACAAAACACTGCCATCTTTGCAATTAGTGAGAAGATTTAAGAATCAACCAAGAAAACGTAGATATTCATTTCTTAAGAGAAAGATATTGGAAAATAGAGTCTTCATTATAGGATTTGTACATCAATTTGTATTTCACTTTTCACACTGACAGGTTGCTTCCTTTTCTCGGGAGTTGTCCAAAGAAAAGAACCATCTTACACCGACTACAGTTCAAAATTAGAGTTTGTAAATAAATAATAGTAACTAAGATTCTATGATTATTGTTACGAGTAAATTTTGATTGACACGTATACTACTCAATTATTTAGATACCTTATATACCGAGGCATTCTTCAACATAGAGATACAACCAACCCATATTGAATAATTCTTAACTCTCATAAACATAAGCCACTTATTAAGCAGCATTGCACAATCCACAAATCTCTTCTTGCCACCTTAGAGATCTCACTTCCTGCCTTTTTTTTGACTCTTTCTTCTTAAACTTGGGTGTTGTACAGAAAGAGAAGAGAATATACATCAAATAATCGAGCATTTATACTACATAGAAGTTAGAGAAAGGTTCATATGTTACACGAGATAGAATGCCTCTAATGACTTTTAGTTTAGTAATATGGGGTATAATCGGTTGTAAAAGTTCTATAGGTTTGTCCGCCTATAAGCGTACCTTAATAATTTCTCGTATCTATCTTTCTATTTTTTTATGTTAGTGTAAGAAAGAAATTCTGTACTTGACTCGTGTTTTAGGTTTTCTGGGCAGGGATTCACCTATTGTTTTGTTCTTATCCCGTATACTCTCCGAAATATTGTCAAAAAATATTGGTAATCCTTCATTATTGATGACATCTTATACAAGAACACAACATTATATATATAGTATACACTTCTGCCGATAAATAATATAGGTTTCATGTACAATAATTACTGTATGCCGCTGCTAAATACATTGCATATCCATACGTGTTTCCTTTTTTTGTTGGAAAACATAGCATAGCTTCTTTTTTATACTTTTGGCAAGGTATTCTCTTTAGGAAAATAGAATTGCTTATCTACCTTTCTACCTTGTAGAGTCAAATGAAATTGATGTGCTAATAAAATCTGGATGAAACTTCAAAAGCATTTTTGTCTTATGAGTTAAGAAACTAAAAATGCCTGCCTTTTTTATTACTTTATTTATATACTTCCTATATATACTTCCTACTTGGATTAGTATTATCAACTGCATCTACGAAATTTCGTACTAAGACATAATAGTTAATAAGATTCCTTCTTTCTAATTTCTATTTATTAAGCAAGCTTATGACTCTCTTTCTATCCTCTTCACCGATTTCTGTTCTCTCCCCTTAATTACACACATTTTAGACACACATTTTAGCTGAATTCTTTGTTTGTTCTATATGCGGCTGTTGGATTTGATTGAGTATACTCATTTAGAAGCACCTAAAAAGAATCTCGCGCTTGTAGTATGCACCCTTAAATTCTAATATCTAATAGTTGAGAAATTCTCCAAGACAAGCATTTTACTACATATTTCAAAATAAGAAAAGAACATTTTAGAAGGCTTTGGCGCCCCTCTTTTGTTTGGTAAATATTCTTGACTTTTCTTTATATACAACAACTTTCTAGTTTTTAGAGAACTTTTCTAGTTGTGCAGTATTTAGTCAAAGTTAATCTAATTCAGAAAGAAAAGATAGGCATAAAGAAGGCCTTGCTCTTTTATTTCTATTCAAATTCAATAAGTCTTTCGTGCACTTTTCTATCTATATCTACAACTTTTTTGTAGGATTGGTGGGTACTGACCGAAAAAAGACTCAAATACAGGAAACTTCGTTGTCTCAATAAGAAGTTGTTGGAGTTCTTCTTTCTATTTCTCGTAATTATCTTAGCTTAGTTTGTGCCCAAGCAACATAAAATGCAGTTTTCTTTCTTCACCTGGCCTTAGTTGTTGGTTGAAAAAGGCGCTATTCCAAAATCTAAATTACCTAGCATCAGGCTCTGTGAGAAAAAATGATTAGAGCAACTAAACTCCTTCTTTTTCTTTTATGAAATAATAATCCAATTACTCGAGAACTATGGGGACATTTAGTTGCGTGGAATACTTAGTAATGTAGTGCTATAAATTACTATCAGTATAAGTATTTGTAATTGTGGTGTTTAGCCTTGGAGCATTGTTAGAAGAAAGGAAGATCGTTGGAAATAGAAAAAAAAAGAGACCGAAGAAACTCGTGTGCAGTCTATTACATAAGTGGCTAGTAGGTGGCTAACATAAGGCAGGAAAAAGAAGCAAGAGAAAAAAAGCGTCTTTTACTGTCCCAATATAGAAGTCGAATAATATAATGAAACATGACAATGTTAGTTAGCGGTTACCTAGTTTGAATTCACCAGTCCACTGGTCAAAAAAGCCCCACAAAGGATTCTGGTAAAGTGAAAAAGGAAGTTGAAGGATAAAATAGAGATTCGTAGATTTCAAATTCGTATACATTGTTCTTTGCGTGCATTTTCTCTTAGTCTTTTAGAACTATTTTCTTATCTCAAACATGTATAATATTACTTCGCCAGCAAAGAGTTTATTAGCAAGCAATCTAAAAAATAACTAAGAGTTTTGATAATATAGACGTCCCAAACAAAGGTAGGGACATACAGATTCTGGGAATAGAAGAATATAGGATAGAGAAAAAACGAATCATTAGAAAATACTCGGTCAATTTTTTAGTGTTCTATTTTGACTCTATTTTTAGAGAAGAGAAAGATTAACAAAAATATATGAGACTTGAAACAACAATGCCCTAGATATTCGTGGACTCGTCCCTACGTGATCTTCTCGGAGAGAGTCAAAAAAAAAGTAGTGGAAAGCTTTTTAGGAGGATGTAACGTCTCTTCTCTATTTCAACATTTCTTTTAGATTTCGTTATTAGAATTTGGTAAAGGCAGTCGACATTAAAAGCTAGGTCAAAAGAAAGCAAGTCTAAATTTTAAGGAAAATTTGAAATCGAGGGATTGTCTTTACTCTCTCAACACAAAGATAGAGAACTAACATTTCTCACAAATAAAGAAGAAAGAGAAAGTCAAATACATAGAAAAAAAGAATTTACCAGTGTTGGAAGGAGGATAAGAAAAGGATACAAAAGAAATAATGAAAGAAAAGAGCTTGAATTGTTTCGATCCTGCATTATTTTATTTCCTATAAAGTCTAACTAAAGAAGACGCAACGATTGCTTAGGTTTATTTATTATTGAAAAATTCACGTAATATAAATTCGCAAATTCAAAGAAAGAATACTCCTTACTTACCATTCTAAATTTCAACATTGACTAGGTACCTCGCAGAAAAAGCTCAAAGCACTAATAGATATTTATTTTGTTACTGAATGGAAGCAAGTGAAAAAATTTTCTATTCAACATTGACCCGTAGTACTTATTTATACTATTCTATACTATTCTATTCACTACTATGTGAACGCTGGAATTAGAATCTTTTCGCGATTCTTATCCTTTCTAATGGATAACTTTGGATAATCAACAAGCAGAATTTTTTCATTTGACTTAAATGAAATAGGTTCAAATAAGTCAAGTCAAAGCGATTGTGTAACTTAAGCCGTTCAGATCAGAGAAAGTTGTTAGAAGGTGGGAATAGAAATCCTTTCTCACTAATTCTGACAACTATGAAACGGAAATCGTGTACATGCACAACTCGTAAGTATTAGGAATACAGACGGAGACATGGAGTCTTCCTCCGAAAAGTTACTAATAACTCAAAAATTCATTGAAATTTTATTGTATATATTGTATATATAAATGAAATAAAAAAAAGACTAGATCCAAGCCAAAAATCGCCCTTGCGCAAAAATGATAGAAATATACACGGAAAATAAAGCACCTTATTTTGTTTGTGCCTAATAAATGTACAATAAGTTCTCAGTCGCGAGTTATAGATTATGTATATGTCTTTTTTATATTATATGTAGCAATTATTCTAGTTTTAGCCTATATCATTGGATGCCTTTAGTTTCACGCCTACCCCATCTATATATACTTCTATTTCTATAAATTAGCTTTTTTTTTGATAGTATTTTATATGTTGTTGTTCTTACTCAAATTTTCCAAAAAGGGCCTTACTCATGCACACAGCTCTTTAAATTACCGATTATCCCCCTATCACTAGCTATAAGTATAATGATGAGTTGGAATTAGATTCTAATTAACTCTTTCATATTTCTCCTTATCTGGTCTAAAAGAATATTGGTCTTTTTCTTCCTCTTCTTCGGAACTTGCTAGGGTAGGAAGGAGATTTTCTTTTTTATACGGCGTTATTTCTTTTGAGTTATACGTTGTTACAAGCCTATAGAAATGTTTCCCTTACGTTTCAAATTATGTTGTCGTAATAATCAAAAAATACAAGGAATCCTACTGCAGCAGCATAGTCAATCTAAAGGAAGACCTCTCTATATCCAGGACATCCTCTTTTCCTCCTCATTTTAGATTTCTTGCAAAAGTTTTCCTAGGTTGTTTTAGAAATACCATCTCATCAACTAGTTATTCATGCTACACATCCTTTCTGCAGTGAAAAAGAGATTATTTCTTACAAAAGTGACCTTTGTTTTGGTCCTGGTTTGACCTCAGGTTATAAGGAACTATATATACTATTATATATAGATAGGCTTAGTACTAATCTCCTTGACTTTTTTATGTTGAAGGGTTAAGATAGAAGAGAAAGACAGGAGGCTTTGAGAACATTTAGAATTTACGCTATAAGCTAAATAAATACAAAGATGTAGAGAATATGTATGAAATATTCCAAAAATTAGAAAAATCCATAATGAAAAAGACCCAACTCAAAGATTTCTTTTATCCATTTCGCATTTAGGTTCTTCTTTTTTCTATATACTATAATACAACTTACCGTTTTTACTTTTTCTAAAAAAGCAGGGCATATTTTCTAATTTCAGTCCACTTAGTAGAGTACTACGGAAGGGATATCTCTACAGAAAAATGTATTTCTATTAGAGAAATTCACAGACCCGAGAATAGTAATGTCAGGAAAAATACACTGTTAGAAGAAGATAAGAACAAAGCAAGAACCTTTTTTTCTATTTTGTATCTAACGAGTGCCGAAGAAAGATACACGTGCTTTACTCTACCGCCCTTTTCTTTTCGAAGTGTAACATTAAAAAACTATCTAGCCAAAACACAGAAATAGTAATAATAAGAAATCAACAAGCAGATAACAATGGTGACAATACTTTTTTCATTCTAACAATTAGAACACGGGTTTTTGAAATATCCGAGACTTTTTCTCTAAAAAATATAGCACACATTAGATAATTAATAATTAAGTAGGAGAATAATAGGGAGAAGCGTGAACATTATAACTAAATCTAAGAAGTTGTGTTGTTAAGGACCAAATAGAATAGTTGAGTGAAAGAAAGTAAGCCAATCTAAGAAATCCTGCACATGCTATGTTAATAACAGCTACATACTTTTCTTCTTGTAAGAACAAAAACGTCTTTTTTCACAGATACGCAGATAAGAAAATAATAAAGAAAACATATGTTTGTGTAATTGGCCCCCTTTTCTACTACTTCTCTTCATTAGGTACTCTCTATTTATTTCTATAGAAAGGCATTTTGCTTCTGGGTAGAACGGATTGGGGTGTACTCAGTCAGAATGGTTGTTTATTTCATTTTTCGTTTTTTTTGGAATCGTATAGCATTTACTAAGGATTTTCAACTTGTTAAAGAGTGAGCTCTTTCTTACATTTGCTTCTTTTTTTTTCTCGCCATCTAGATTAATTAATGAACTTTGCAAATTAAGTAACTCTGTTTCAGTCAGAACTGAACTGGCCTAGAATAATAAGATATTTAGTAGTCTAAAATCATTCTCTAAAACAAAATACGGTGAAAGAAACTAATCAATACCTATAATGAACCCATAACGAACGAAGGGTCAGCTTTATTAAATGATGCTACTAGACCTAAATATACAAAATAGTTGTAGGTTACAAGCTTTTCCTTAGTGGAGAAGGCGACCTTTCTGTTTCTATCTATACTATATATGTGGGGTTGGGGTTGAACTATACTAAATAAAGGCTTCTTTCCTTCCCCTTATCAAACTTGTATTCTACGCCTTTACGAAAACGTTTAGGAATGACCTACTATAAAAAACTTATTTCTCTCTCAACTTTATGCTGTAAAGAAAAATTTAGATTCGAGTTGGTTTTGCATATATCTGTGTCTGCCGCCGATTACCCTCTAATTCCTAATAAAATACAATCAATTTACGGATTAGAAGAGACAGAAGCATACCATGACTTCTTAAAGATTCAAAAAGGTCATATAGAGACATCACATCTAATAAGCACCAATAGTTTTTATGCTGTAATACTCTATATTTGTTGAACCTTAGGGGGATAATCAGAATTTGTCCTTTTTAGTCATTTTTTTTCTGTGGGTGGAGGATATTTCGTATAAATATCTGTCTGATAACAGGTTAAGTAATACAATAAATAGGCATAAAACCTGGGTGCTTTTTGAAGAACTACCCATAGAATTTCATTTCTAATAGAATTCATTTTCAAAGATAACAAGCAAGAGAAACAAAGAAAGATATCGACATACAAAGAAAATTCTATTCTTTATTTATTAGGACTTTATTAGATTCTATTATAAGATAAGCATCCACTAACTAAAAAAGAGCAGCATTTCACTATTTATTTACATTACAGAGAAGAGATCTATGCACAGAAAAGTCTTCTTCGCAGACAACTGAAAAAAGACTTACTCCAAGCAGAATATAGATATTAGATATAGATAGAATATTAGTGGAATGGATTCAAAAACTTGTAAATAGACAGTTTTGTTATCGAATACGCCCTTATTTTATTTGATTTGTTGGTTATGAGAAGACGAATCATAAGCAAACAGATAACTCTTTTGTTTTCCTTGTGAGGACGGTGTGTGTTGTGTAGTGTAAGTCAAGGGACAACAACCTAAAAAATTCTACCATTCTACAATTACAGAAATGACTCAAACAAAGTCAAACAACATAATAAATAGAATAATAATCTAAAAACTATGGTTAAAACAAGGTAAGGATCAACACTCACATAATTAACGGGGTCTAGGAACTAAGCCTAAATAGCTCGGAATATTTACCAATTTACATGTTATCAGGAAGCCCTACCTACTAATCAAAATGAAATGAAAGGCGCGAAAAGACTTTTCATATAGTAAACAACTACGAATACAGGTCAATCTTGTATACAAAAACTATGAAACGGAAGCGAGGTATCTAGAAGACGTGATGTCAGGAAAAGAGCTCCAAAAAAGATGAGAGGGACATAGTTGACAGAAGGGTATAATAAAAAGAAAGCGTAAATTATTAGTAGTAAAAGCATGACATCGAAGTATAACTAGAATATAGAGAATAAGGATATTTTGAAAATAGCATTGGTACATATTTTTTCCACGTGTATAGATAGTTTACTGCATAGAGAAAATTTGGTTGATGTGTAACTTTTTCGAGTTATACGGCGATGGCAACTCTGTTTCACTTTTTTCATGTTGAATGTCTAAGATCTACGGTTATCCGTACATGAGAAGATATATTACAGAATTCATTCAGCTAGAATCCCTTTATTATTATTTTATTTAGGTTGGTTTTTGCCTCGACGACAGTCTAATAGTTAATACTCAATCAAAAAGAAAACTAGGTTCTACCTTAAAACCCATTTTCTACCGCAACGCGCAGCTATTTCAAGTTTTAGTTAAGAATTTCAATTCATTCATGTTGACTTTGTTTGCACAATACATTTTTAAGCGACAATCAAATCAGTAAAGTAGGTACGAGGTGTTATTAATATACGAATGAATGGGAAAGTGCTTGTAGGTATTTCTCGAACTTTGGTCTAACCAACAAACCTTGTTGTTATTAATGTTTTTGTTATTTTCTTTTTTGTAAGTACCTGTTCTTACAAATGTCTTTATCCCGCCTTACAAGAATACTTTTTGACCTTTTCATTAAAATTCTTTTACTGGAAAACTACTTTGATCCTAGCTTTTTTAGAAATCCTCTTCCGTGCCTGATATTCTAGGTACGGTAGTTTCATCTCGTTTACTTGTTTTTTAGAGGAGGAGAGAAGACCCTAGGAAATAGAAAGACAAATGTTAGCGTATTAGTTCATTTCATTTCCACAATCAATCTCTTTAATTCGTACGTATTGAAATGACAGACAAGAAAGGTTTCAAATAGGAATGCAACATTATTGATATAATACAATACATAATAGACATAACTAGAGTTTTGGCTTCTCCGGTATGCATAGTAGAATAGAGAAAATAGAATAATAATAAGAAACACCTCTAATAAATAGGAAGTTGACGGGACTCTTTAGTTCTTTCGAAATGAAATAAGAGTCAAATAGAACTCACTAGATTTCTAAAAAAGACTCTTTGTTTAGGAAGCAAATAACCTATTATAGCTCTAAGTTTTTCTGAAACTTAAAGAAGTCATTCGAAACGAGGGCATCAAAGAAATAAAGAACATACCTATAAATAGAAATATAGAACTAGTTGTTGTATTTCTTAGAAATGTATAAGAATAAGTGTCTAGGCAAGCACGTATAGAATTTGCTCTATAAATGGAAAAAGGCGCGGCATATCTACTTAAGAGTGAAATATAGTGTTGTATGATTCTATGTGTTTGAGTGACTCTGCCCTTTCTTAGAAATAAGAAACAAATAATAATCGACTGCTCAATTCTACGAAGATCTTTTTCGCAGTGGTTTTGGAAAAAGTCAAAGTAAAGAAAGCCAAAAAGATTAATCTATAGAAGCAAATTAAAAAGAGTCTTAATTAAAAAAGGCTATCCGCTCTTAGTCTCTTACTTAGTTATTAGTCATTTAGTTAGTCAAAAATCATTTTACACTGTAGTGTTTCCGTTTATTAGGCATCATGATTGGAGCATAAGATTGCAAATACGTTTTTCCTCTAGACAACCTTAGGTGATTACGCCTGGTATTCCTTTTTTTCCTACTTGGAATTTTCGAAAGAGAGTCAAAGCGAGAATTCATCTGTATTTGAAAAAGAAAATAGAGTTTAGAAATGAAATAAACAAGACGTCCTCTTTTTTTTTTTGACAATAGAATCCATTTTTCATGCGCGGTACAACGATCAAGTAACCTAGTTCTTATAAATAAATAAATAGAATACTAAGTAAAGATAAAAGAGACAAAAGGTCTATCTACGTCTACCTATTCTTTCTTAAGTATTGTATGATATTATGTATGATGCGCGATACTTTACTTTGACTCTTTGCGTACTCTTTTTTGGAAATGTTAACTAGTGTCCCTTTTTTCGTTGTGGATTTCATACGAGATCCTTACTTTACTTCTATATTTTTTGTAATGGAATCTAGTGAAATTTGGTACAAGTCTTCTGTGGTTTAAGTCAAGGATATACGTATACTAGCCCGCTCACTCGCTATGGTTTTGATTCGAAAAACCTACGTTTTTAGAATACCATTTTCTCTATTTATCTTGGAATTAGACTAAAAGAGTGTTGATGTGTATATTGTCAGGCTTGGAATTTGAGAAGATGATCATGATTTTCGTTGTATTATTCAATTCATTGCGAACATGGCGAAGTTGTTCTCTTTCAAAAAACTAGGTAAGATGTGCTGTGCTTGTTTTGGTATATTAAGAATATCACTCGTGGTTGTTTATGTACAAACTTTTTCCAGATGCTTTATTCCAAGATGTTTTCCCTTATTAGCCCTTACTTTGATTATTACTAGACATTGTAAGAGAATTGTGGTTTAGCCTGAACGAAAGTATGTATGTTGGTAGACATTTCTATTGTATTGAAATTTTGTGGTTAGTCTTCACTTTTGGACGTTAGTTACCACGGGAAATACTGCTCCTAGCTTTCTTTCAAAGTCTGTCTTAGTAAATCATTTTTTTGTAGACGAATATCTTTTACCTGTAAGTTTCTATCTAATAGAAAGTATTCTATAATGCACAATAACAAAAGACGACTATGCCATATTATTTTTACACCTCAATTCCTTTTTGTTGTATACTTTCCAGTTTGATTATGGGTGCTTCTCAAGGACTACATTTTGATACTGTATTTATTTTGTGTTGAACAACTCTTCCATTTCATAGTTGTAAGTATATGCTTGAATTTATGTTTATGTCTCTTAATAGAAATAGAATAGATAGTAGGTAGTATCGAGTATTTGTGTAACGAAAAGAAATAAGAGAAGTCTAGAATATACCCTTTCCTTATCTTTTTGAATCTCTAGCAACAGAATCTAGAATTCATTCTATTATAGATAGTAGAACATATTCCTTGTTTATGAAATATAGAACTAAAATCTTCTATCTAGTAAAAACCATTGTGGGCGTATTTCGTTTAATTGTGTATATTTCTATTGCAGTCATAATCTTTTCAGACTTTGCCTTTCTAGTATCCTCACTAAATACGTGAATTCCTTTTCCTAAGTTTACAAATAACCAAGGTTTGTTCTCTTTTTTCTAAATTCATCTACTCTTGCTGTCCGTTTTTCACAACGCAATCAG